>JAJMKA010000057.1:0-75582 GCA_030563805.1 Ruyongia namnaoensis
ACAAAGGTAAATGTTGCAGATTTACTCACTAAAAATGTTGATCCTACTACTTTTAAAAACCTAACACAGATGCTGCTTCTTTGTTAGATAAGATTGATTTTTATTGTATTTTTATTGTATTTTTTATATTTAGGCTAAATAAAAAAAAAAAAAAAAAAAAAAAAAAAAAAAAAAAAAAAAAAAAAAAAAAAAAAAAAAAAAAAAAAAAAAAAAAAAAAAAAAAAAAAAAAAAAAAAATTATTATAGTGTGTTTGATCTTTTATTATTATTTTATCTTATTTTATTTTTTTGCTGATTATTTTTATTTGTCATTATGTGATAGGTTTACTGGTTTACTGAACACTGAAATCAGATATCATTTCATATATTTAACTTCTTGATTTCGAGAAGAACTTTTATTTTTCTGAGGGTTTTTTTCGCTTTTACCTCCATTATTTTATTTTAATTATTATTCTACTTTTACCAAATCTTTTGACTCTTTATCATATTCAAGATATCTATAGCTTACAGCGGTGTGTTGGGATTTGCATTAAGCTACATCTATTTATGTCTTACAACTTTGATTGAATACTTAAAGAGATCAATTTCCTTTTTATTAATTGTATAATTTATATAGAATTAACCCTTATTATACATAGATTTGGTACTCTAACGTTTCATATCTAAACTAACTGTACTTTAATTCTCAATAACATACTATGTTATATTATAAAACTACAACTCGGTAACTTTCTATGTTGGAATTTGGATTGAGTATAACTTATATATATATAGAATTGACCCTTATTATACATAGATTTGGTAATTGGTACTCTAATGTTTTACAATTTTACCTGTATAATCAGCCAGTTCTGTATTTATAAAGGTTAGCCCAATATAAAAAATACATATAGGGTAAAAACACAAGATCTTCTTTTTCCAATAACCATGATAACATGACCATCTAGATATAAATATATTATATATGAATGGATAATCTATTATCTATTATCTAATAAATACAAAGATACCAAGTGGGAATCCTATTCGTTGTAAAATAAGAATCTTAACCCAAATCCACTAAGAAAAAAAAAAAAAAAAAAGAAGAAAAAAAGTGAAAAATAATTAAATTCTTAATCAAATTTTAATTAATATTCTACTCTGATCAAAAGTTTTCTGATATATCATCACTTGTTTTACATCTTTGCATTATTAAATTGTTTCACTGTTGTACAGTTGTTTCATTTTATTTCTGAGTTATAAAGTTATTTTTATCTGTGTATTTGCTTTTATTAAAATGTCTACTTTCAAATTTCCACAAGGGTTTGTTGATATTAATGATTCTTCTTTTGAATCTATAATGCGATCAGCAAGACAAATGGATCCTAAAAAGAAAACCAAATTTGTTTATGAATATCCATTACTAATGGTTTATTTAAGGTATGAATTAGAACCTGAGCTTATAAGTACTAGTATTGAAGAAAATTTGGACCAATTCTTTTCAGCTACCTCTTTTAATAGAAAACCATATAAATTGAGTCTTGTACTTCATACATTAATTACACAGAAATGTGAAAGAGAAATACTCGAATGTCTTCCAGAATCTACAGATGGTTTTGATTTGTTAATTCATATACATGAAAGCTTTAGAAATTTAGATAATTTTGAACTAATTAATATGGTAATGAATTTTTATTATAAGAAAGATGCTGATATTTCAATATATAAGGAAGGTAAATTTCATGATTTGAATAGTATTATGAATCATTACTTACCAAATTTGAAGACAGAGGACTTACATAAATTTTTTCTTATAGGATTGTTAGGTAAGAATTCAGCCATATATCATTTTCTACAATGTAATAATTTACAAGATGATCCCAATAAAATTATTTCTTTGGATACTTCTAAGATTCTTTTTGAACTCCATAAGTTTAAGGAAAGAGGAGGTTTGAATTTGTGATTGGTGAATTAACTTTCACTCAGAGCATTCTTTCAGTGGTATAAAAAAGTGCAACCTATTAGAATGAATTAACAAAACAAGAATTAAATATATGACATTTTCAAATTGTGAATTGTGCTCTCCATGTAGTTAAAATTCTAACCACCATTTATGAAGTTTCAATAATATTAATTGAAACCAGTTTGATAATTATTAAAGAATTTAACAAATAAAAATATGGGGTAAAAGAAATAAAAAAAAAAATTGGACCCGTATTTTTTTTAAGTAAGGAGAAAAAAAAACACACTTTTTAATAATACTTTCTAAATGGAAAAAGAGCAAACCATTAGATCAATTATCACCAATAGTTAAGTTTGAAGTATGTCTGTTGAAGAGAATGTGAACCCAGGCCAAGAAGTTGACAATGCTACAACCACTTCATTGTTACTAGGACCAAATGAATCAACTTCATCTTCATCTAATGGATCACTACTGCTTGATGCTATCAATCCTCAAAGATCTTCTTTATACATAATCATACTAAGTTTGATCATAGGTGGTTTACAACTTTCCTGGTGTACTGAGTTTTCAGAGGGTACGCCATTTCTTTTATCATTGGGTGTTTCTAAAACGGTGTTGGCATTGATATGGATTGCTGGTCCTCTTAGTGGCTCTTTAGGACAACCAATTATTGGTGTTTTTAGTGATAATTCACAAAACAAGACAGGTAGAAGAAGACCTTTTATAGTAGGAGGATGCTTAGCAACAGTTGCTTCATTATTTTTGTTAAGTTACTCAATGGATCTTATATCACTATTCTTTCCCAATGGTACCGATATAAACATAATTAAAACAAGAACAATACCTTTGGCATCAATAAGTGTTTACTTGTTAGACTTTTCAATTAGTGCTATTCAAGCAGCTTCAAGAGCATTTATTGTTGATAATGTATCTACTAGTCAACAACAGATTGCCAATGCAATGGCAGCTATCATGATTGGAGGTTTCAATATAATAGGTTACTTTTTAGGTTCAATAGACCTAGTGAAAGCTTTTCCATTTTTAGGTGACAATCAATTCAAAGTATTATCTGCATTAGCCAGTATAACTCTTGTACTATGTTGTGTCATTTCACTTTGCTATATTAGAGAACGTGATCCTACAACAGATGTGGTTATAATAGCAGAAAGAAGAAAAAACTTATTAAGATTAAAGAATCTAGGAATAGAGGAACATACTGGGTTGTATGCGATTGTTTCACTATATAAACAAATCAGTCATACCATTTATAGACTACCTCCTCAAGTCAAAATAGTATGTATTGCTGAATTCTTTGCTTGGATTGGTTATTTCCCAATGTTATTTTATACTACAACATATGTTGGAGATCTTTATAAATATGAATTTTATCAACATAGGGACCCTTCTTTACCTCCTTTAACACCTGCAGAATTACAATTATTACAAGAAAAGAGTACAAGAAGAGGTGCATTGGCTTTACTTGCACATTCAATATCATCATTTTTAATTGATTTAATATTACCATTATTAGTTGAACCAATTGATTATAAAGAAGAAAGAATTGAGGAATCAATCATCCCTGTTAATGATTCTGGAATCTTTATGATGAAGTATCATATTGATAGTACAATTGATAAATTAAGAAAAAAGTTCATATGGTGGTTAACTGTGAGAAGATCATGGTATTTATCACATATTATTTTTATTGTTTGTATGTTTATGACATTTTTTATAAAGTCTTCAATGCAAGCAGTAATCCTATTTGGATTTTTAGGAATAACATGGGGGAATGCATTATGGGCACCATTTGTTTTAATTTCAGAAGAAATATCTAGAATTAAAGAAACAAAATCAAAAATAGAACATTATTCTATTATTAATAAGAGAAACACTCCAGTTGATGGAACTAATGTTAATAATGATTCACATATAGCAGGATTAAATAAAGATGCAGCTAGCAAGTATGATGATTATGAACATGAAGCAGGTGTTATTCTAGGTATACATAACTTTTTTGTGGCGGCACCTCAAGTTATAAGTTCTTTATTTAGTAGTTTATTGTTCAAAGCTCTATCAAATGGTTCATCTGATCCTTCCCATTATGATCAGAGTTTGGGATGGGTATTTAGATTTGGAGGTTTTGCAGCTGTTGGTGCATTGGTGGTTAGTTTGAAAGTGAAGACAAATGAAGAATTGGAGAAAGAAACATCTGAAGTATTTAGAAGTGATGTATGATTATAAAAAGGCAGAAAATTAAAATGTATACCATGAAATTCTATTCTATAATTTAAATATGATGTAGCAAGTGTTTTAAAGGGTATATTTAATCAAACTTATAACTGAACTTAGTAGTATTAATACCATTTATATATAATTCTGATTTCTTATGACTATTTGATAACGGTTCGCTTAATATTTTCAATATCGAACTTTTTTAATAACCTGACTCAGAGGGAAAGGCAACCCGCCAAAAAAAATTTAAACCCCCAGAATGTAATTTTTGCCGACTCAGTTAAAATCCATATATAAACTGATGAATCTCAATATTTTCAAATTAAATAAAAGTTCAATAATTTGGATATCTACTTCAATCAGTCATGTTTACAACCAACACTAAAGCAATCCTAAAGAGAAGTCTTACCAGAACTATTACAAAGTCATTAGCTACTTCTGCAGCAAGATCATCAATTTTACTTCAAAAGAGAAATGTTGCTCAGTTGTCATATTCTAATGTTCCAAAAATTACAAATGAACCAGTTAAAGCTTTCTCAAAAACAGATAACGTTGATTGGGATCTTTTAAGAGCTGCTTTATTAAGATTCACTGATAATGGATCTCTTGATATTCCTTTAGTTATTAATGGTGAAAGAGTCTATGGTAAAGGCACTTCAAGAGATGTCGTCCCACAAATTAATCCTGCCAAAATATCACAAGAAATTGCCAATGTTACTCAAGCAACAAAAGATGATGTTTTAAATGCAATTGAAGCTGCTAAATCTGCTAAATCTAAATGGATGAATACACCATTTAGTGATAGAGCTGCTATTTTCTTGAAAGCTGCTGATTTAATAAGTACAAAATATCGTTATGATATGCTTGCTGCTACAATGTTAGGTCAAGGTAAAAATGTTTATCAAGCAGAAATTGATTGTATTGCTGAATTAATTGATTTCTTCAAGTTTAATGCTAAATATGCTCAAGAATTATATAGTCAACAACCAGCTGAAACTAGTCCTGGTGTTTGGAACATTGCTGAATATAGACCATTAGAAGGTTTTGTTTACGCTGTTACACCATTCAATTTTACTGCTATTGCTGCTAATTTAGTTGGTGCTCCAGCACTTATGGGTAACACTGTTGTCTGGAAACCATCAAAAACAGCTGCTCTTTCTAATTATATTTTATTAACAATTCTTGAGGAAGCAGGTTTACCAAGTGGTGTTATTAATTTTGTTCCTGGTGAACCAAATATGGTTACTGATGCCGTCTTAGCTGATTCTGAATTCTCTGCTTTACATTTCACTGGTTCAACTAGAGTTTTTAAAAACTTATACAAAAAGATTTCAGAAAATGTTTCACAAGATGTTTACAGAGATTTCCCTAGAATTGTAGGTGAAACTGGTGGTAAGAATTTCCATTTAGTTCATAATTCAGCTTCAATAAAACATGCTGCCTTATCTACATTACGTGGTGCCTTCGAATATCAAGGTCAAAAATGTTCAGCTTGTTCAAGAGTTTATGTTGCAAAATCTGTTTGGCCTGAATTTAAAGATATTTTAATTGAAAACTCTAACTCTATTAAGCCAACAAACACATCATCACATGAAGGTATTAGTGGTTTCATGGGACCAGTTATTCACAATGAAAGTTTTAATAAGATTTCAGATGCTATTGAATCTGCTAAAACTGATCCAGAACTTAATATCATCTGTGGTGGTAAATATGATAAAACTCAAGGTTTCTACATAGAACCAACAGTTGTTGAAACAAAGAACCCAGATCACCCATATATGAAGACAGAATTCTTTGGTCCATTATTAACTATACACGTTTATGAAGATAAAGATTATTCTTCTATTATAAAGAAAATTGATACATGCTCTGCTTATGGTTTAACAGGTTCCGTCTTTGCAAGAAATCGTGATGCCATCAGAGAAGCTCAAGAAGGTTTACGTTACACTGCTGGTAATTTCTATATTAATGATAAATCTACTGGTGCTGTAGTAGGTCAACAATGGTTTGGTGGTGCTAGAGCAAGTGGTACTAATGATAAAGCTGGTTCTGGAAATATTCTTTCCAGATTTGTCTCTATTAGAAATATCAAAGAAAACTTTTATGAATTAGCAGACTTCAAATACCCAAGTAATTACAAATAAAATATTCATTCTTGATACATAATACTTCTATATTCTATTTGTTAACAATGAAATCTAATAATTAATATATGGTAAATCCTAAAGTTTTCTAAATATTTTTGTACTAAATTAAAAAATCCTTTTATAGAAATAAGTTTTTATTATTCTAAGTTCTAACGTTATTGACTTTCCATTACATACTGATAACTTTGATATCTGATATTTAAAGCTTCTAATGACTACACTCTACAGTAATAAAACCTTTGTTTCCGCGGGATACCGACGGTTTATATACAGGGTAATTTAAATGGTGTCCGGATGTAAACAAAAAATGTTTCTGAAAAAAAACTCTACTAACCAACATCAACATCATGAACATTAACGTTAACAATATCAACATCAAATTTCATATCACACTCTTTTCATAATGTTATACGAACTTGTGTGTACAGTACGTGTTCTTGACCCTCTAAAGCATACAGTTGAAGCTAAACAGTAAGTAATTTCAATCTTCCATATTTCTTTTTTTATAACATAGAATAAGATCAAATTTACTAACAGCAAATTGGTATTAGAATTGCATATACTATTGGGAGATTGGTTATTCAAAATAGAGGTGTTGTAAGAGAAATAAGATCTTTAGGAACAAATTTGCTACCTTATATTTTAAAGAATCACAAACAACGTAACTTTCAAGGTCATAGAGTAATCATCATGTTTGATTCAAGTGGACCAGTACAATCTGAAATTCTACGAACATTAAGAAATGATCCTCGTGTCATTAGATCATTTGTCACTAAAGTTAATGATTCCAAAACTTTTATTCCTGGTTGTTCTTTAGATAGACAAATTGTTTAATAAAATCATTAGCTGGTTATATTGGTATTTAAGTATGTAAATAGATTTTTTTAGGTATTATAAACAGAAAAATGAAATGAAATTATGTCAATTATTTACTTCAAAAGATCTATTTAAATTATGTAATAACAGTAATACTATTCTATTGAAATAATTCAGTCACCTTCCTCAGGGTCAACTGGCACTGTCTTACTCACAGATATCACTCGTTCAGATTTAAAAAAAGGTAACTTATACTTCAAACTCCCTCTCATGACCAATTCAAAAGGGTATTCTAAAATGGCTTTCCAATTACCTGAATCATCTACCAGCTTATGATTGAAGTTTGGTTCCATTACATCAGTTGAGTTATTTCCTGGGTGTAGTAATTTTATTGTACTTGTTGAAATTGAAATATCACGATTAAAAAAACCACCAACGAACTCCAATGGAATTTCTAAATTAGTAACTGTTCCCAAAAGAACAGTATGTAATGGACTTGATCCATCTGATAATATTATTCCTGAATCATCAATATGTGTTGATTTTGCAAAAATATCAATTTCAACGCTAGATATTTCAACACTTATAACACCAGGGTTGTATGCAATCACTTCAAAATCAAATATCAATTCATCATATGAAGTTAAAATATCACTAATATCTGTGATCTGAACATCTTGTAGATCCTTTGTTGCAGCTAATAAAAACCCAGTTATAAACCCAAAAGTTAATAATCCAATTATCAACATAAAAAAATATGTAATTATTTTGCAACTTCGAAGCCCAAATGTTTCTTTATTGTTGTAACTATTGTATAAATCATGAGGTGAATAATCTAAAAGTTGAGGACTAATTCTTCTACCGCCCTTTCTAGCAATCTTCTTGTTTGTTCTTTTCAATAAATGATTTTCTTCTGAATTTCCATTATTAATATTGTTATTACTACCTCCATCATTGTTATTATTATGATTACCATTATTACCAATAGAAAATATATTATGATTATTTTGTGAATCAAAACTACCATAATTTGTTTGAGAATATCTTCTCAAGTTACCATCAGATAATGTTTCTCTCACAAATTTATTCATAGTTTTGAAAGTTAAAGGTGTATGCTCATCATCAGCAACTGTAACTGGATTCTGAATAACTGTATCATAATTAATTTCATGTTCATTTGAATCATAGTTATCAAAAGCATTTGGATATTCATCAGAATCTTCATTTATATTACTTTGGCCAAACACAGTTCTTTGAATATCATTTTGCTCTTGGTTTTGAGTTTGTTCTTCAAAAGTATCATTGCTAATTTTAAAATGATTCCTTTTTTCAACATCTCCATTTTTAGTATTGAGTATATTATCTCTGTTATCACTAGTTTTTACACTTGAATTATCATGCATCTCATGTGTTGTTGTATTTATAGATGTAGAAAAGTTTGTTAAATTGTTATTCCCATGAGTATCTTCATTGTCACCAAAGTATTTTTCTTCTTTAATTCCTCCAATATAATTGATATTTGTTGAATTATCTCTAATATCATTTGAATTGTCAGAATTCACTGTCATTAATTCATCTTTAATCTCAATTGGAGTTTTGACAAGTTTTGATGGCTTTGAGGACTCATAATTACTTAAACTCAATGAGCTAGGTTTTCTGCTATTTTGTCTGGTATTGGATTTGAATTGAGATTGAGTCTTAGGTTCACTAGTCATTAAAAGATGTGTTTTACCTAATGAATCAGTATCTGATGAAGTTTTTAAATCTTTTAGTTTGGATCTATTATCACTGGATGAAAGCTCTTCATTACTATTGGAAGATGACATGGTCTGTTGTTGAGACATTAATGATGCTAATACTGATGGTGGTATACTAACATTTCTTTGTGAAATTTTTCTTAAGACTAATGGATTATTAACTGCAGACGTTGTTGTTGATGCTAATGATGAATTTGAAAGAATATTATTAGTTTTTTCAGGTCCTGATGATGGAACTGCAATTGCTTCTGAATTAGATGCTGATGTTTCTAAAGTATTTTCATAGACAAAAGTTTCTTCATGTTTATCTTCATTGATTTCAGTGTTGTTAGAAAATGTATCGTTATTTGAAACTATTGGTAAAGAAGTTGGTATTGGAATATCTTGTGTACTTCTCAATGATTCAGCAATGCTATGAGAATCTGTGGTTTCTTTAAGGTTTGATGATTCATCAATATATATACCATTATTTGAATCATTCTTATTTCTATGTCCATTATTTTTATCTTGCTCATCATTCATTACAGACCTTTCAGAATCAATTATACTATTAATATCATTTTTTGTTTGGACACCATCTAATAATACTTCTTTTGCAGAAATATTAGGTACTTGTTGTATCATAAATGTTTTATTCTTATTTGTCTTTATTACTTTATCAGATTTTATCTCTTCAGTATCAGAAAATTGGTCTAAGGTATTGTTATTTTCATCTTTATTTTCTTTATTGCCCTTAAGTTCATTAGCATCTAACAAAGCAATATTATCCTTATCAATATCAATATCATCACTAATTTGAATATTGTTTGTGAAATGAGCTTCTGGTGATCTTACTCGATTTAAACTTTTTTCTTCAATACCATGTTTGTTATCTATATTTCTTCTTGAAGATGATATGAGAGTGTTTTCAGATGAAGTATTTTCTTCCCCAAATTGGATTCCATCTTCATCTTGATGATCATTCGAATTTGATTGTTTCTCTAAGTTTGTTGATGTAAAGTTCCTACTGTTGTTATCATTATTTTCATTGTTTTCATGAAGTATTGAGTTATTGTTTAATAATATAGGTAATGTTATAGGAACTTTTGAAGTTGCATCAACAGTTTCTGTCTCCACAATCACACTTTTACCATCATTAAGTGACTTCAACACAACTTCTTTTGTTGCTGACCTTGGGAAAGTTGGCCTACTTGGAGTGATTAATGAACTAGTATTGGTAGGGATGCTATTGTCTTTTAAAATTGAGCTGGAATGGCTTGTACTATGATCATTTTCTGGGGTCATAGAAGCAATAGTTTCGCCTACTTCTGTATCTGAAGTCTTATCATCCTTCGACACGTATCCAGAATCATCCACAGGCACGTAGTTCTTCTTCATTTTTTGTTTTTCTTTTGTAAGTTAATCCAGTTGTTCACGTCTTTTAAATGAAATGCTTATAATAATTTTAGTGATGATAGAAAAAAAAATAGTGAAATGTTCGGATGTCCACACTTTAGAATTATTTCCTTTTTAGAATATTTTGGTTTTTTTTTTTTATTTTTGTTTTGAGAAAAAAATGGAAGTAGATACAATTAACTCTTGTTTTGAATTAGAGAAAACATCAACCGCTGGTTTAAACAGCAATATACTTCATATATGTTGCAATTCAACAGCAATGCACCTAACAAGAGAAGCTCTGGACAGTCTTCAGAGTTCAGAAACTTTGGTTCACGGAATGATTTCCAAAGAAGAAGAGGTTTTAGAGGCGATAAAGGTAGTAAAAAGAATGAAATTGATAATAATAACAAAAACTCACTGCCCAATAATTCAAAGAGTGGATTTATGAATAGTACAAGCACTAGTCAATTTGAAAGCAACATAGGCAAAAAAACATTATCTACAACTACATCAAACCTATTAACCTCTAATGAATCGAATTACAGTGAACTTATTGGTCCTTTGTCTACTACACATTCAAATAAATTTAAACCTATAAATCATAATAAACGTCCTTTACCAAAATTTCTATTATTTCAACCACCAAAACTTGAAGAAGATCATGGAGTTCAAGACCCTTGGGATTTATCAAATCAAAATAAAATGAAACAGTTAGAGAAACAGACAACTGATTTAACTTCAATCTATGAAGATTTTCAAAAAATGAGAGATATTGAAAGATCTAAAATGGAAGAAAAAGGTCTTGTTGATAAAGAAGATACAAGAAAAACTTTAGAAGATGCTATATCTTTTCAAGGTACATGTATAGAAATGTGTCCTGTTTATGAAAGAGTTAGAAGATCTGTTGAAAATGATGTAAGGAAATATGAAAAAGATCCAAATTCAAATATAATTTCAAAAGATAGAGCAATAAAAGCATTTTCTAGACCAGCAGCAGGTCAACCTCCTCCATTACCATCAGATGTTAGACCACCTCATGTTTTATTACAGACTTTAGACTATATTATTGATAATTTAGTTGAAAAACTTCCAGAAGCACAATCATTCATATGGGATAGAACAAGATCAATTCGTCAAGATTTTACTTATCAAAATTATTCTGGTCCAGAAGCTGTTGAATGTAATGAACGTATTGTTAGAATTCATATATTAACACTTCATATAATGGCAACAACTGATATTGAATTTTCTCAACAACAAGAATTAGAACAAATGAATAAAGCATTAAAAACACTTTCTGAAATGTATTCAGAATATAGATCTAGAAATTTACAATTACCAAATGAAGCTGAATTTAGAGCTTATTATTTATTAAGTCAGTTAAGGGATCCTGAATTAGAAAGAGAAATTCAAAGTTTACCAGATAATATATTAAATGATGATTTAGTTCAATTTGCATTATATTTAAGAAGTTTAATTCAAACTAATATTATTGAAAGATCATTCCAAAAATTAGAAAATGGTTTAAATTTATTTATCAAATTTTTTAAATTATTAAATGATGGTAAAATTCCTTTATTATTTCAATATATGATTGAAATACATCTAAATGAAATTAGATTTTATGGTTTATTAGCATTTAAAAGATCTTTTAATAAAGCTACTAAACCAATTGCTATGGAAACTGTTGTCCAATTATTTTCTTTTAATGATAAGAATGATTTATTTAAGTTTTGTCGTTATTATTCTATAGCTATTATAGATTCAGCTGCAAAATTAGTTGATTTAATGACTTTAAACTTATCTTCACATTTAATTCCAGATAAAAAGCCATTAAAACAATCGGTTGTACTTAAACATGATTCTAAGATAAGTTCATTTAAATCATTAATATGTTCAGGTACTTCAAATATCAATTACTTTAATTCTTCAAGTCTCAAAACTATTTCAAATCCTCAAAATTTTCAAGCTCAAGTTCAAGTTCCTTCAACTAATCCAACATTTGTTAATCCTAATAACAACATCACACCAGTTGTAAACAATGAACAACAACAATCATTATTTTCTTTTGGTGCTAATAGTTTAAATAAGAAACCAGAGACAAGTGCATTTAGTTTCTCATTTCCACAGAATAATGTTACAAAACCTGAACAATCACCATTTGGTTTCAATGTAAATGATTCAAATAACAATCAAGGAAATATATTAAATTTAAAGAATGAAGAAGATAAAAAGAGAGAAGAGGAAGAAAAACTTGCAATTCAAAAGAAACAAGAAGAATTGTTATTAAAAGAAAAAGAAGAAAGATTAAAGAAAGAAAGAGAAGAGATGAAGAGAAATGAAGAAATTAAAAGAATGAATGAAATTAAAGAACAATTACTGAAGAAAAAGAATGAAAAGATTAAACAAAGAAATTCTTTAATTGATTCATTAAGTTCAATTATTTTACAAAAAATAATAAAATCAATTGTTAATTCTGAACTGAATAATTTAATAGATAAAAAGAAAAGATTTTATAATGAAAGAAGTTTATTAATTGAAAGTTTAAGTCAAGATTTATATAATGCATTTATTGGAGAAAAATTATATTTTGAAATTCTTAATGTTAGAGCTAATAATTTTAGAGAAAAGAAACTTAAAGAATTATCAATTAAAAAGATTAAAAAAGTTTGTTTTAAAATTCAAACTGATATTGAAATTAAGAAAAGAAAAAGAGAAGAATTTACTGAAACTACAAAAGAACTTGGTATACCAAAAATTTTTAAATGGAAAAAATATAAAACAAATAATCAATCAATTGATTTATCACCTTTATCATTTAATTCATTATTAAATAATCTTAATAATTCATATAAAAAAATGATTAATTTAAAAAATTATAAAGATTTTTATTTTGATGGTTTAAAAATTCAAAATTTTAGAATATTAATTTATTTAAATGATTATAATTCAACAATTTCAAAATTTGTTAGAAGAAAATTTGAAATGGAGAATGATATATTTACAAAAGAATTAAAAATTAAAGAAATTAATCTTGAAATTAAATTAATTAATACAATTTCATGTTCAACATTATTTAATGATGTTAATATATTATTTTTTAATATTGATATATCAAAAACTTTAAAAGAACAAGGATTATTATTACAAGAATTAATTAATGGAATTTCATTAAATACAAATTATAAATTTGAAATTTCAATTTTAATTTGGAATTTAAATAAATTAAATTTAAATTATGATGATAAAGAAATTTTAAAACAATTAGGATTATTAAATTTTGATAAAAAATTTAAATTTATTTTAGATATTAAAATTTTAAAAATTGATATTAATTTATTAAATGATTCAAATAATTTACAAGAATATATTAATTTATTTGGTAAAAAAATTGAATTTACACCAAAAGGTGAATATAATATTAAATATAATGATAAAAATACTAATAATAATATTAATAAATTAATTAAAGAAAAGATGAATAAAAATAAATTATTAGATAATTCAATTAATAATAATAATAATAATGGTGGATTTATTAAAAAGGATAAAGAAATAATTTTTTCAAAAGATAAAATTAATAAACAACAAAGAATTTTTGAACAATTACAAAAACATATTGAATCATCACCAAAGGCTAAAAAGATTAATATTTTTTCAAAGAATGATGATAAAATTGATAAAAAGATTAAAGTTTGGAATAGTGGATCAAAAAAGGTTAAAGATAATGAAATTAAAATTAATAATAATAAAAAATTTGAAATTTATAATACACCAAGACCAAAATCTAGTGAATTATTACAAACACCAAGTTTTAATGAAAGTAATAATAGTATTAATTCAAGTCAAATTTCAAATTTATCAAATATTACATTTGCAAGTAATTCAAATTTTACACCAATATTTTTAAAAACTGATAATAAAACAAATAATTTAAATTCATTATCAGATATTATGAAAGATGGTAATTTAGAGAATGGTTATACTAATGGTTTTACAAATGGTAATACTAATGGTAATGATGATAAAGAAGAAGATGAAGATGAATCAAATATTCCAAAGAGTATTTTAGAGTTAAAGAAATTAGCAAGAATTGTTAAAGAAAGACATTCAAAGAAATAGATTTGTTTATTTTTGTTTAAATGTTATAAAGAAGAAAAATAAATTTGGCATTGTTATATAATTTCCTATTTGTAAAAAAAAAGTTCATTTGAGTACCAGCCTCAAGAATAGTAGTTAATGATTAAATGAATATGTGTAGATGTATGAAGAAAACCTTCCTTTCCAATTTGTGATGCAGATTTATAAATAGTTGTTAATGTTAAAAACCTGCCCAATATAAACCATCTTTAAAAGAATCTAATTCTCTTTGATCATTAATTTCATCTAAATTTTTATTTGGAATTAAATTATTATTGTTATTTGGAATTATTGAATTTGAAGGAGAATTATCAATATTCATTAAACGTAAATCCATAAATCTTAAAGAATTTTTTAAATAATTAATTTCTCTTTGTTCTCTTGATAATTTAACAGGTAATAAATAAAGATTTGTAAATAAAATTGGTAAAGAACCACCTAAGATGAAACCAAATAGACCATATTTAATTGAAGGATTAGCGAATAAAGACATGACTTAGTGTAATAGTTGTTTGAAAGAAGAAATAAATAGATTGAAGAAATAAATCTGAAATAAAAAAAAGGGGGAAATTAAATTATTTAAATAGTTTTTTCAAAATAAGAAAGAATCAACAAAAAAAAATTAAAATAGTCACTTTAAAAAAATTTGAATGACTCAAAAAAATTCTTAAAAATTTTGAGTTAAATTTTGATGTTTTTTTGATAATTTTTATTGATAATTTTTTAAGGAATTTTTGGAGATTAAATTTTTTTTTTTTTAAAAATGATGTAATTTTTTTTTTTTTTTTTAATTTTATTTTCCCCGCATTTTTTTAATTTAATTTTGTTCCGGATGACAGAAAATAGAAAATGGCAGAATTACGGAGATAAATATTTAAAGACGGAGATAAAAATATTTATTGTAATACTACTTCTTTAATTTAAATTTTGACCATATTGATTTCTTTTTTGTTGAATCTTTTTCTGTAGTTTTAACAGTCTTTTTATCATTACTACCATTACTTATAACACTATTTCTTGTAATTTTTTTATTTAAACTTGAAGTTGTTATATTTGATTTTGATCTTTCAATATTATTTGAATTTATTGGTGATGGATCTAATAATGATTTAACTTTATAAATTTGACTTGAATTTCCTGAATCTCTTCTTGTAAATTCTGGTGATAAAGTATTACAACTACTACTTTGTCTTCTTCTTTTTGGTCTTGCTGATAAATCATCATTCTCAAATTTAATTGAAATTGATTTATCATTTGGAAAATAATTTTGTGGTTCATCTAATAATAAATTATTATTAATTTCTTTTGATAATAATTGAGAATTTAAATCTTCTAAAAAAGTTATTGTTTCAAAATTTAATTTATTTAAAAATTCTTCTTCATCAATTTCTGAATCTGAATCACTATTATAAATATTTTCATCCTTTTCATCATGATGATCAATTTTAATAGTAATATTTGTATTATTATTTAATTCTTTTTCATCTTCATAAAATTTCATTAAATCTTTACCTAAATAAATATCTGAAACTAAAATAGTTGGTATATTTAATCTTTTAATAATATAATAAGGAATTTTAATTCTTTTCTTTTTAAAATTTTCTTTATTTGAATTTTGTAATTGAAATGGATTTGTTGATAATTGATAAGAATTAAAATTTGGTGTTGAATTTATATTTGTTGTTGATAAAGATTCAAATTTAATTTTATTTAAATTTGTTATTGAAGAACTTAAAATTAAAAAATTTGGTTTTAAATAATTACATTGATTAATTAAAATATTTGTTGATAAATTATCTTTAATAAATTCAAATTTAATTGAAATAATTAATTCTTCTTTATTAAATTTTTTTAATGATTCAAAAAAAAATTTTTTAATATTTTCTAATTTTTTTATAATAAGTTTATTATCAGAATTTTCAGGAATTTGTGAAATAATTATTAATTTATCACCATTTTTTAAAAAATTTTTAATTGACCATGGAATTGAACACCAAGAATTTTTAAAACCATTAATATAAATTAAAATTTCTCTAATACAACTTGAATTATAAATAATTAAATCTTTTAAATCTTTTTTATTCTTTTTATTTAAATTTTCAATACCTGAATCAGTTGAATAACTTCTTGAATTTTTTCTTAGTTCTTGTTGAAATTGATTTTTAATTAAAATTGAATCAGGATATGGATCAGGATTAAATTTTAAAACAAATTTTGATAAATCTTTATGATTTAAAACTATTGAAATTGAATTAAAATTATTATCATGATTTAAATTATTTTTACCATTTTCTAATAAAGAAATATCAATATTTTTAATATTTTCAAATAATGAATTATCATTTAAATTTAAATTTTTATTCTTATCATCAATAAATATTGGATTTGAATCATTAATATTAAATTTATAATTTTTAAATAAATCTTTTTGAATTTTTGTTGATGAATATTGTTTATCAAGAGCTAATAATTCATCATCAGTCATATCAACAATTGATTTTCTTCTTGGTTTTTCTTCAGAAATTGTATTTGAATCTTCAAAAGGTTTATCAGGATTTGAAATATGATCTTTATTAATTAAATCAAAATTTATATAATCATTATTATTATTATTAATTTTTAATATTGATTTTTCTGGTGGAGGTGCTAATTTTGGTATTTTTGATTTTTTCTTAAATGAAGAATCAATTATATAATTATCTGATAAAGATGAAGGTAATTTATTAAAAGATTCAAATACTTTTAAAACATCTTGATTTGATGATGGACCATAACCTAAATTTAAATCTAATTGAGGTTTTGATCTTGGAATTTCTGACACATTTCCTCCACAATCTTTATCTATTGAATCTAATATATTGAAAGATACTCTATTTTCAAAATCAAAGGACATAGCTCTACTCTTTACTCTTTACTTCTTACTTCTAATATAGATGTATTAAAATAAAAATTAAACAAAAATTAAGGAAATTAATTAAATTTAAATAAAAAAATCGCCAAGTTAAATTTTATTGGATCATTTTTTTTTATTTTTGTTTTAATTTTTATTTAAGAAGGCTGTAATTGCTTTGGTTATGTTATAGTTAATGGTATAAGTTAATTGTAGTATAAGTATTAGTTAAATGGTATAAGTAATAGTTGATGATAGCAGTTAATAATGTTGTTGTTACTGTTGAATATTGATAGTAGCAGCAATAATAAGCTATTGCTCATAAAATCTATAATTCAAATAACCATTTAAACCACCTGTTAAACTAATAAAATCTTCAACTAATAAACCCCAAGCCATAATACCATATAAAGAAATTGAGAATGGTAATAAATATTTACTTCTATCTTTTAAAATTCTTAAATATGAAGCAATTATTGAATTATTAAATGTACTTGATGGTTTAGCTCTATTAGCTGGTTTAATTGCTTTAATATTAGTTTTAATAATTGATTGCTTTGATAATTGATTTAAAATTTTTGAAAATTTCATTGCCTTTAAGTATTACTCTTTAGTTATTAGATGAAGTATTACAATAAACATTACACAATAACTATTACAACTACAACTACCATCTATTTAAATACTTAATTTCAAAAACCGATATTTAATTCATTTCCCAGTAAATTATATTGAGTATTATAATTATTTCAAACCCCATATTCTTATTGGTTATTTGGTAATGTAAATTCGGGCTCTGGTATTCTTCTAATTACATAACTAACTGAACACCAACATAACTAATAACATCACCTTCACCTTCACCTTCACCTTCACCCACGTGACAAAATTTACCCGCCAAACTTTTTAAAAATTCATGTTGTCGAAAATTAAAAAAAAAAACCATCCCTTAAATCTTTAATCTTTCTTATCAATTTATATTTAATTTTAATTCTAATTCATCTTAATTCACCCAATTGAACTTAAATAATATAAAAATGGTGCTATCTGATAAAGAATTATATGAATTAAATAAAAAAGCTGTTACTGATGGTTTTAAAATTAAACCAAGACTTAATTATAATACAGTTGGTGGTGTTAATGGTCCATTAGTTATTTTAGAAAATGTTAAATTCCCAAGATATAATGAAATTGTTAATTTAACTTTACCTGATGGTTCAATTAGAGCTGGTCAAGTCTTAGAAGTTCGTGGTGATCGAGCAATTGTTCAAGTCTTTGAAGGTACAAGTGGTATTGATGTTAAAAAGACAAGAGTTGAATTTACTGGTGAAAATTTAAAAATTCCTGTCTCTGAAGATACTTTAGGTAGAATCTTTGATGGTTCTGGTAGACCAATCGATAATGGTCCAAAAGTTTTAGCTGAAGATTATTTAGATATTAATGGTTCTCCAATTAATCCTTATGCAAGAATTTATCCAGAAGAAATGATTTCAACAGGTATTTCTGCAATTGATACAATGAATTCAATTGCAAGAGGTCAAAAAATTCCAATCTTTAGTGCTTCAGGTTTACCTCATAATGAAATTGCTGCTCAAATTTGTAGACAAGCAGGTTTAGTAAGACCAACAAAAGATGTTCATGATGGTCATGAAGAAAATTTTTCAATTGTTTTTGCTGCTATGGGTGTTAATTTAGAAACTTCAAGATTTTTTAAACAAGATTTTGAAGAAAATGGTTCTTTAGAAAGAACTTCTCTATTTTTAAATTTAGCAAATGATCCAACAATTGAAAGAATTATTACTCCAAGATTAGCTTTAACAACTGCTGAATATTTAGCTTATCAAACTGAACGTCATGTTTTAACAATTTTAACAGATATGTCTTCATATGCTGATGCCCTTAGAGAAGTTAGTGCTGCAAGAGAAGAAGTTCCAGGTAGAAGAGGTTATCCAGGTTATATGTATACAGATTTATCAACAATTTATGAAAGAGCTGGTAGAGTTGAAGGTAGAAATGGTTCAATTACTCAAATTCCAATTTTAACAATGCCAAATGATGATATTACACATCCAATTCCTGATTTAACAGGTTATATTACTGAAGGTCAAATTTCTGTTGATAGACAATTACATAATAGAGGTATTTATCCACCAATTAATGTTTTACCTTCTTTATCAAGATTAATGAAGAGTGCTATTGGTGAAGGTATGACTAGAAAAGATCATGGTGATGTTTCAAATCAATTATATGCTAAATATGCTATTGGTAGAGATGCTGCTGCAATGAAGGCAGTTGTTGGTGAAGAAGCATTATCAGTTGAAGATAAATTATCTTTAGAATTTTTAGAAAAATTTGAAAAAACTTTTATTAGTCAAGGTGCTTATGAAAATAGAACTGTATTTGAAAGTTTAGATCAAGCTTGGTCATTATTAAGAATTTATCCAAAAGAAATGTTAAATAGAATTTCTCCAAAAATTTTAAATGAATTTTATGATCGTGAAAGACAAGATGATTTAGAAATTAAAAGAACTGAAGAAAATTTAATTGATGCTTAATCTTCTTTTTTTTATTTGCATTTCTCTTTTCTCACATCCAATTTATTAGAAAAAAATTTTTTTATGTATACTTAATCTTTAATCTTTAATTGTTATTTAAACCTCTTTTTATATCATTAGTCTGTGTTTCCATTTTTTAAAAAAATAAAAGAATTAGAAATTATAAGATTAATTTGTAGAATTTATTTATTAAAAATTGTTTATATTATTTATCCATCTATTCATTAATCATTACTTTTTATTATTTTTTAATTTTTCATTTTCTTCATCTTGTCTTGTTTTAATTAATGTTTTTAATAAAACTAACCAAGTTGTTAATTCTTCTTCATTTGCTGCACAAAATCTAATTCTTTTTTTGGCAGTAATTAATAACATACAATAAATTTTTGATTTACTTAATGGATCTAATTCAACAATATCAATTAAATCATCAATATTAATTTTTTTAAAAAATTTTTTATTATTTTTATAATCTTTTAAATCTTTATAAAAATAAATATAATGATTTGTTAAAACAATAAAATATTTTTTCCATTGATTATATCTCTTTTTTAATCTTAATAAATAACCTTCATCAATAACATGTTCAGCTGAAGTTTTTGAAAGTGAATTAAAATAAACTGTATGTTCAGAAGCTTCATCATCATCTTCTTCATCAAGATTATCATCACCAAGATTATTAGAAGTTGATATAGGATTGTTATTATCACCACCAAGATTATTAGAAGTTGATAAATCAATTGCATGAATAGTTGTATCATTTTGTTCATCTTCTTCATTATCATCTTCTTCAACTATTGGATAATTATTTTGATATGAATTTGATAATCCATTATCTGAAACTCCACTTGTAAAATAATCATCAGTACCTGAATAATTTAAATTTATATTATGAAAATCATCTTTTAAACTTTCTAATTGTAAATCTTTTGTTGATTGATTTTGTTGTATTTTATTCTCTTCATCATCATTATGTATTTTATTCTCTTCTATATTCAATTTTGCTTCAGATTCATCAACTGTTATTAATTTATTTAATTCTTTAATCCAATTATTAAAATCTATTTCATTTAAAGCTCTAATATGATAAACTCTATTACTTGTAACTAAAATAAAATGAAAATTATTAATTTTATCATAAATCTTTGTAATTGATAATATATTAAAAATTGGTATAACTTTTGAAGCTTTATACTCTTTTGAATCTTTATAATATGATAATTGATTTTTCCTTAAAACAAACCATCTCTTTTGCCAATTATGAGATTTATTTCTCTTCATTAGATAAGAAGATATTATAACTTCTTGATCATTTATAATTGATGTCATTATTTTTCTTTGTTGTTGTGGAAACCTTTAATGAATGTATGTAAATGAAGAGAAGAGAGAGAATGAATAAGATTCTTTTATAGTTGAAATAATGAGAAGTAGTTGATGTTGTTGTTTTTTCTGTTTGTTATTTTTTTTTTTTTTTATTTTATTTCTTCCACAAAAAGTAAACAAAATAGCAATAATAACAAAAAAGTACAAAATAGCAATTATCAACACTTTTCAACACTTTTCAATACTTTTCGTTATATAATGGTTATTTAAGATTAATCATGCCTTCAACATTTGAATATGATTCTACTACTGGATTATATGAACCTTTGCCTCCTCCTTATGCTATAAGTTTTGTTCATCATTTTGCAGATGCATACCTAAATCAAATTACAACAATCAATAATCTAACTTCTATAAATTTTCACCTGTCCTTCTTTTACTATAATATTGACTCTATCAATTATTATAGAGCTTTGTTCTTAGACTACTACAATATCACAAAGTGTGGAATAGAAACTCCATATTTAAACATTTCAGAAAGATTTCCATTAAAATGGGTACTCTTAATTTTTGTTGTTCCAATTCAAAACTTTAAAAGATTTATTTCAGTGAATAACAAAATAATAAGATCAAACACTATTGGAATTGACATTGAATTATCAGAACTATTATCTGATTCAAAATCATCAACAATAGGTTTTCGGGGTTCTTTATCAAATGGTGAATCATTAAATTTCTTAACAAGATTTCAAAAAATCATTACAAGTTATATTCAATTCTTAAATAAAAATGATAATGGTGATTATAATGATTCAACTAAGAAATTTATTTGTTCTATATCATCAATCTTTCCATTAATGTCAATTTATAAAGAGGTATACTCGGTGGTAAATTTCAAAGAGAATACAGTACAAATTTATGTGTATGATTATATACTAAAAGTGTTAAAGGGGATTTTAGAATCATTAATTTATTTAAATAACATTACATCTGATTTTAAAATAAAAGGGTTTAAAAACATTAAATCACCTTTTATTGAATTATTGTTTGAACCTGTCATTTCACCTACAAGACCTGATTTAGCATTACATTTTAAATATGAAAAAGATAATCAATTATTAGAGAAGTGGTTCTTCATTGAAATTAAAAGAAAATTATTCACTGAAAAAGATGTTGAAGTTTTATCTTCACATGAAAGATCAATTGATATTTCAAGAATAACACAACTGTTTAGAAATGCATTGGTACAAATTTTATTATATATGTCCAAGAAAAATTGTAACACAGGTTGTTTAATCGACTGTGATTACATACTTCTTTTAAAGAAGAAGAAATCCATAAATAATAATAATATTGATTATAAAAATTTGAATCATTTTGAATTTAAGTTAATCCAAATGCAAAATAATGATTTGTCAAAATTTGAAAATCAAAATAAAATTAATTTATTTGGTTATTTACTTGATATTATCTTATTTGAATTTACATATGAAGAGAATGATGATGATGAAGAATCAGATGATAAAGAAGATAAAGAAGAAAAGGAAATGACTAATGATGATGATTATGATTATGAAAAAATAGTAGAAGAAGAGGAAGAAGAGAAAGAAGAAAAGGAAATGACTAATTATGATGATGAAAAAATGAGTGATCATGATGAAAGTATGGTAGAAGATAAAGAAACATGTGAGAATAATGAACAAATTGTTGGTCAAGATGAATCAGTCTATTTTGCTAGAAAAACTATTACATTACCTACTGAAGATGTTAAAAGAGCTATTTTTGAATTACAACATTTATTTAAAAAGGAACCACAAGAATTTATTGAAATTAAAAATATCAACAGTTTTAAAGTAAAAAAGATTCAACACTTTCAAGGAACTGCTGAATTACTAGAAATGGAATATGATTATGCAATTAATCTTTTTAATTTACCTGATAAATCTGTGATGAATGGGAAGAATATTATCATTAAAATTTATACACCTTTTAGATACATGGTTACAAATAATCATATTAAAGAAGAAGGGCATACAGATTTTTCATACAAGAGTAGTATTAGAGAATATGAATCCTTAAATAGAATTCATGAGTATAATAATTTTTTAGATTCAATTGAAGGTCAAAAAATAAACAAGAGATTCAAGAAATTAAGACAAATTGAATTAAAAAAACTTCCATGTCCTCAAACTTTTGGTAAAGGAATGATAAAGATTAAAGATTTTTATTCTGAAGATCAAACTTTTAAATTGTTGAATTACAAAGATGGTGAAGATTTTTTGCTTGAGAATGACGATATGTGTATAAATGTTGATATTTGTAAAGATCTTATTGGATATTTCACCATTATTGAAAAAATTGAGGAAACTGAAAGATTTATACCAAACAGTTCTAACATATCTGCTGTTGATGATAGTATAAAATATTTACAATACATTGGTGTCAGCAATAATGATATAAGATTAGAAAATATGCTTTATAAAAAAGATACAAAAGATGTATGGATTATTGATTTTGGTTCATCGACAATATTAGATAAAAGTATAAAAGAATGTTTAGAACTTTCTTTAAATCAAAAACTTCATAAATACATGACAAGAGATGAATTAGCTATAGCAGATATTGAGGAAAATTGTTTTTTTTAATCATTATTTATTCATTAATTCATTATTTATCATTATTCTTTAGCTAAACTATATAGGTGTCAATAAAAAAAATATTATTTCTTTCTCTTTTGAAGCTTTTTTCTTTCAACAATTTCTCTAATTAATAAAGCAAAAGTTTCATTAACATTAAAATCAACTTCATTATCTATTGTAATAAATGGAGATTTCCATTGAACAGCTAATTTTTTACCATCATTAATTAATTTTGGACTTGCACCATCATGTTTTACATGAGTACAAACAATTAAAATTGGAGGAGGAGAATCAATTGAAGATGGATCATCAAAAGTAATATTATCTAATTTTGAAGAAATTTTACGTAATTCTTGTAATCTTTTTTCTTCATCTTGAACAGATTTCATTTTCCAAATTTGTTTAAAATTATAAACTAAAGAAAATACATCACCTTCTTCACCTTTCTTCTTTTTCTTTTCATAAGTTCTATATTCTCTCCAAGCATCTAAAATAGCACCTCTCATAATTTCTAAAAGACTTAATGGATCATTATTATAATTTATTGATTCAATAATTGGTTCATTATTATCATTAATATCTTTATTACTTTCATTTGAATTTTTTGGTGAAATATTTGAAAATTTTGTAGTTGATTCATTATATGAAGGAGGATTTAAAGAAGGAACACAACTATAAATAAATATATAACCATTTACACTACCATTTAATTCACTTGCACCACTTGCAACTAATAAAGGATTTGTTGAAACAGGTCTTCTTGGTTCATTAGCTAAATTATGTAAATCTTCTTTATCTAAATTTCTATAAAGAGATACTTCAATAAATGGAACAACTAAATCAGGTTTAAATGGAGGAGTATCAATTAATTCTATTGTTATTGGAGAAAGTTCAGGTTCAATATAAGATGAATTAGTATTATTGTTTAAATTAAAATCATAAGAATAATAATCATTTTTAATTAATTTACCTCTTGAAATACCATTTGAAGAAGATATTGAAGATTTTCTTGAATTTGAATTTGAATTTTTTCTTTTTAATTGATTTGAATTTGAATTTGAATTTGATGGAGAAATAATTTCATTATTATTTGAACTATAAGATTGAAATATTGAAGGTGATAGTACTATTTCATCATTTTCAGTGATTAATTTTTTAGCATCTAAATCACCATATTCATCTAATATAGCTTTTGATTTCTTTGTATCAGCTGTATAATCAAATTGTAATACTGAAGATTTATGAGTTGGATAATAAGTCTCTCTAAAGTATTTTGAATGTATGGAATTAGCAAAAGTTGATTTACCAGTTGAAGGTCCACCTAGAAGAACAAACTTCAGAGGATGATCTGAGTTGACGATATTCATTCCACCCATTTTTAAATATCTTTAATTTAAATTGAAATCAAAACAAAGTGAAATAAAATTATTTTGTTTACTTTTTATATTTTTTTTTTTTTAAAATTTTTTTTTCCTGATTTTTAAAATTTCGGTGATTTGCGAATTTTAGGGCTACAATTTGGTGAAGAAGTAATTGAAAGAATGTTGTATTAATTCAATTGTTCAGTTGTTCAGTTGTATTAGATCAGTTAGTTGAATACCACTTTATCACATTGAACAAGAACATGTACTGCTAATTTTTTTTTGTTGTGAAGATACAGCCTTATCTTAATTGTAATTGTGTCAATAGTTAATAAGATATTCCTAATTGTTAATCCTAATTCTAATTGTAATCCTGCATAAAAACTTTCTTCGCTTACATCTCAAAGAAGACACAATTTCCTTCTAAATTGAAATTTCATTCATTCATTCTTTTTTCTATCATAAATCCCCCGTATACCACCATCATCAAATAAATAATTAATACCCAAAATTCCATAACTCATTAATATTTTAAAACTATTTTAAATAATCATCTTTAACTAAATGCCATTCATTATTATTTTTATTAATCTCTTTAATTAAATATTTCTCAATTTTTTTACTTAATTCATCTAATTCTAATTTTTCAAATCTTAAATTTAAATTATCCTTTTCCTTATCTGAATATTCAATTATCTTTGAATCATTAAATGCAATTCTATAAATTAATTGATCAATTTGAAATATTTGTGAATATTTATTTAAATCATCTTTTAAACAAAGTTCATCTAATATTGAATAAATATTAATAATTAATTTTGATAAATTAATTGAAAATAAATATAATTCTTCTTTATTCATTTCAAATATTTGTGTTTGTAATTGAAATCTTTTCTTCATTATATTTAAACTTGTTCTCTTTTCAACTCTTTTATTCATTGTTATTGAAGGTATTGTTAATAAATTATCAAATTTATATGGAAGATCCATTATTAAAACTTTTGATATTTGTAATATAAATTTATAAATAATTATTATATTTGTATTCAATAATTCTAGATCATTAAATTTAATTAATTTTGAATTTATAACTAAATTTATTGGTATAAATGATATAAATATTGTTATATGATTCTTTAAAATATTATCTTCATTATTATTATTAGTTGAAATTAAATTATTACCATTTGAAACAAATTTTTTCTTAATTGAATATAAATTAATAACTTCTTGAAATGCAATTGATCTTGAATTACAAATTTGTTTATAAAGTTGTTGATTTTCAAATTTTTTATCATTTGTTATTAAATTAATTTCTTTTAATTTTAATTTAATTAAATCTAATTTTTCTTCCATCTTTTTATTAAATTCAATCTTTGATTTAATAATTAATCTTAAATTTTCAACTCTTTCTCTCTTTTTATTAATCTCTTCTTTAATTAAATTAATCTCTTTTAAAATTTTATTATTTTGCTTTTTAATAATTAATGAATCAACTAATAATAATTGTGATGCTAATGCAGCTGTATAATCTAAATATTTAGCTCCATTCTTCTTCTTTTGAATTGAATTGATATATTCTTTAATAAATGGATAATTTTGACCTTTAATACATTCTTTAAATACTTCATCAACTTTAACTTTATAATTATCTAATTGTGATTTTGAATCTAAATATTGTAATTTTGGTTTTAAAATCTCAAAATTTGTACAATTATGACATAAAAATGGTTTCCCATCACTGGAGGATACATTACAAATACCACACCTCGTTATAGGATGCATTTTGTATTCATTTGAGGTATCTTAGTTGTTTTGTGGTTTTTTTGCCTTCAGTCATTTTTGTTTTTGTGTTTTTTTATTTTTATCTTTTTTGTGAGTGCTACATAACCAAACAGTGTAAAGTAAATGCTACATAACCATTTTATATAATTTGAAGTTAATAGCTTTAATAGCTAATGATTAGTATTACTATTCTACATTTAACTATTTTAATTAAATCAATAAGCATAAGAATATAAGAATATTTAAAATTGTCACTAACATATCACTTTAACAAAGAAAAAATAAGTAACATGAAATTATATAAAAATCAAAATAATAAGAGTTCAAAATCATAAAGTATATCTGAATTGTGGATTTTCTCTATCTGTTAAATCTGTAAATTCTTGATTTTTAACAAAATGATCACCACCATTTTTCAAACTTGCTTGATCTCTTCTTTTATTATCTAATGAATAATCAACATAAAGGAAAGCTAAAATTAAAACTGAAACACAATAACAAACTAACATTGCAATCTTAGCACCTCTATAATTATCAGCTGCATTATTATAAGTTTGAGGACCAATTAAATTACCAACACAATAACCAACTAAATAAGCTGCATTACCAAAAACTTTCTTTGTATGACCTGCAATATTAGAACTATAAATTGATAAACAAGTAATCATACCTAATGGTGATACTTGCATAATATAAAGACCTGCTAATCTACCATGAGGATTTGTTTCTGGAATAAAAGCTAATAAACAAACACCAGTAATTGCAACTAAAAGTGCAAAAATACCAACTGGAATTCTATGTTTTATTAAACCAAATGCATAAAATGTTGCAAAAATATTACAACCTGCAAAACCAACAGCTCCTAATGGTAAATTTAATAATAATGATTCTTTTGTATCATAACCTAAATCTTTAATAAGAATTGAAGAAAAATTTGAAATACCACCATTTGGAATTTCATCTGCAATACCAAAAAAGAAAATTAACCAAACTCTATAATCTTTAAAACATTCTTTAAGTTGATATAATTTAAATTCTTTTGTACCAAAACCTTGATTATTTGCTCTAATTCTTTGAACAACTTGTAATTTTTCAGTTTCTGTTAAAAACCATGCCTTTGCTGGTGAATCAGGAACATAAAAGAAAAAAGCAATTCCTAAAACTATAGTCATTAAACCATAAACTAAGAAACAAATCTTCCAAGCTTCTAAAGAATAACTATCTTGATGAATATATAAACCATAAGCAATTGCATAACCAACCAAACTTCCCATTGAAGTTGCACTAAACCAAATACAAGTTCTTAAAAAGACTTCATTTTTACGCCAATATTGACCAGTAATAATAACCATAAATGGTGTAACAATTGATTCTAAACCACCAAGTAATGTACGTAAAGCAATAAAACCTGGATAAGTTTTACAAGTAAAGTTAACAGTATTAACAATACCCCAAACAATAATAAAAATTGCACAAGTCTTTGAAGGTGGGAATCTTTGAACTAAATAAGAAGTTAAAAATACAAAGAATAAATAACCAAGATAAAATGAAGAACCACACCAACTATACATATTACCAACCATACCATAATAAGTTTTTAAATCCATAATTGCACCAAAACTATTTGTAATTTTATCCATATATTGAACAGCATAAATAAATGAAATAAATGGAATTAATATTAAATCAATCTTTCTTAATAATTTTTTATCAGTTGCTTCATCAAGTTCAATATCTTTAGCTTTATCAGCCAATGCCATAGCATCATCTACTTTATCAGATATATGAATCTTATTACCATTAGCAGAAAGAATTGCATATAATCCATCTTTAGCATCAGCATTACCAGATACTATTGATGTAATATCAGGTAAATTTTGATCATCATGACTATTAACATTGATTTTTGGATGAGCCTTTTCTAAATCATCAACAGAACTATTGCTTTCCATTATTGTTATTAAATTAAATGTATTCTGTAACTTGTTTGGTGTATTAGAAGTTCAAAAGATGAGGTTTTCAAATTTTAAGGAATGTAATTACTCTTTATATAATTTTTTGGGGTCTTGTTGATAATGATAAATGATAAAGAGCAGTAAACAAAAAGCGAATGACAAATCTTTTTGGGGATCAAGAAAATCAAATTTACGCTATATCATATGTAATGATCTAGATATTGTAAACTAACTGAATCTCTAAAGTCAATAATTAATTGAGTGTGATTATTAAAAATATTGAGATAAATTTTGAAGTTTTTCGATTTTATTTCACTTTCTCGTATTTATGTCCCGATATGGAAACTAATACGAAATAGTTGATTTCAACCCTTTAACTTGATGGATTGATGGTATTCTATCTTACATTTGTGTCATGATTATTAGAAGATGTTGTCTACAAGTTTATGAAACGATTCCTCGATTAATTTCCGATTTAGTGTTGTAACGTAGTTTTTAATGGTCGATGGATCGATGCCCATACTTTAAAATCAGAATAACGTCTCAAGTCTAAACGCACAACTCACAGCCTATTAGTAAGTTAGTAAGTACTTTTGCTTTGACACATAAATAAAATAAATAGCTCTTAGATGGTTTTTGCGTGTTGGATTCGCATTCTTAAAGCAGAAGGTTAAAGGTAGCTAGATCCGAATATAAGTTGTACAATCAGTTACCAAACAATTAGACCAAACTAGTAAGAGCAAATAATAAATTATAAGAAGTCAATAGTCAATAGTCAATACCATTCATTAATCATCACTCAATTAGTCAACCACCCCCAGCTTTCTCAACTGCTAAATTAAAGATTTCTGATGAATCTCGTATTCTTCACCGTTTTAGGAATAAATCAACAAAGCGATAAGATTTTGATTTAACCAGAATTCTAATATGATAATTTATTTGTATCTAACCAATCATAACTTCTTATCATCACATATCACGTCCATGAATTAGTTAATATTATAGCAATTTCTTCTCTCACATTCTATTTTCTCTTTATTAAATTATCAAACCATTATTTCAAATTTGATTTTCTGATATCAATAAATTTCAGACCAATCAATCATTCGAATTCAATCTGAGTAGATCTACTGTAATTGACTCATCATTCACAAATACCAAATCAACAATTTTTTTCTTATAAAAGGTTGTAACGTTGTAACATATTAGATTTTTATTTTATATTTCTTATTCAAAGTGAAAGAAAAAATGTCAAATAAAACTTACTTACCAGCTAAAAATTCATTAAAACCATTTTGGTTATCATTACAAGATGAAGATCCATTTTCAAATTATCAATCATCAAAGGATATTCCAAAAGAAACAGATATCTTAATTATTGGTTCAGGTTATGCTGGTTCTTCAACAGCATATAATTTATTTAAAGAAAATCCAAATATTGATGTTACATTATTTGAAGCAAGAACTTTATGCTCTGGTGCTACAGGAAGAAATGGTGGTCATTTAAAACCTTATTGTCATAGAATGTATTTAGATTATGAAAGAGATCATGGTCCTCTTATTGCTGCTCAAGTAGTTAATTCTGAATTTGAACATTTATATACAGTTAAAGATTTAATTGAAAAGGAAAAAATTGATTGTGATTTTATTTTAACTAGATCTTGTGATGTCTATAGAGATGAAATAAGAATTCAAAATGATTATAAAGCATATCAAAAAGTTCTTGCTAATCCATATGTTAAAAAAGAAATCAAAGAAAGTATTCAATTTGTATTTGGTGAAGAAGCAAAAATTTTATCAAAAGTTCCATCTGCTAAAGTTTGTGTTTCTTATCCAGCTGCTCATGTATGGCCTTGGAAATTAATGACTAGTTTATTAAAGATTTGTGTTAAAAAGGGTTTAAAATTATATACAAATAATCCTGTTACAAAAGTTACTAAATGTGAAATTACTGGTCATTATATTGTTAAATCTGATAAAGGTACTACAATTGCTAAAAAAGTTATTTTTTGTACAAATGGTTATACTAAGGCTTTACTTAAACCTTTTAAAGATGCAATTATTCCAGTAAAAGGTGCTATTACACATATTAAACCAACAGATCCATCTTTACCAATTCCTCAATTACCAAATACTTATGGTTTATTCTCTCGTGTTGGTTTAAATAGTGATTATTTAATTAATCGTGCAGATGGTTCAGTTGTTGTTGGTGGTGGTAGTGATCTTTTAATTAAACCAAATGGTGATTATTCAGAATTATTTGATAATTTTGATGATTCTTATTTACCAGAAGTTGCTAAAGATAATCTTAAAGATTATATGCAAAAGAATTTTTCAACTTGGAAAGATTTCCCAACTGTTAATGATTATAATTGGTGTGGTATTCTTGGTTTTACAAAAGATAAATTTCCTTATGTTGGTGAATTAGATTTTTTGAATATGAAAAATGCTTATATAGTTGCAGGTTTCCATGGTCATGGTATGCCTAGAGTTTATTTAAGTGCAAAAGCAGTTTCAAAATGTGTTTTAACAGGTAAAACTATTCAAGAAGTTGCTGGTATTCCTGAATGTTTTTATGTTTCTGCTAAAAGATTAGCTAAAAAAGATCATGATTATGAAGTTGAAATTCAACAACATATTAAAAGTGATTTATTTAAACCAAAATTATAATTAAATTTTACTCTAATAACTTTTTATTCACAAATATATATTTTTTTAATTATTTATCCTCTCATAACTTGCCATCCAAAATCATCCATCACTGTAGTCCAATGAGCTATACTTCTTATATTTCCTTCTTGATATGCTATATCATTAATAGATTCATTTTCTTTATGATTAATTTCTCTTAATAAATCCTTTCTTCTCCAACATTCCTTAACTATAATTTGAACTTTATCTAAATAACCTAAATGCATTCTTGTTTCTAAATATTTAAACCTTTGATCTAACCATTCTCTATCTTCATAATCTTCTGCTTCACAAGCTGCATAAAACATTGGTAAAATACTTGTTACTAAAACTGTTGATTCAATTGGAATTTCTTTTATAGATTTAATAATTTCTCTAACAAAATATTTACAACTCTTTGAAGGCATATCAGGTACACCTTGATGTAAATATAAAAGTCCACTTAATCTATAACAATTTGCAATACTTAAACAAGATTCTTTATCACAAAGTGGATCATTAGTACTATTTAAATCTAAAAATTCTTGAGTTGGTTTCCAATTTTCAAATTCTTCCTTTAATTCTAAGGCAGTTTTAATAATATTATAAGAATATTTTTCTTCATGAAGAACTTGACGAATAACAAAAGTTGCAGATTTAGCAACCAACATAAATAAACTTGAAGAACAACCTAATAATGGATCAATTGGATTAAATATTTTTGATTTATGTTCCATTTCTTCTAAAAATGATACTTGGAAAATATTTGCATTATAAACTTCATCAGGAGTTTCAGGAGTAATTGAATCAGTTAATGAAAAATTACAAGTTCTTGCCATATTACAAGTATAAAGAAAAGTTCTATAAGAAAATATGAATAATTCAATATCTTCTTGATTTGGGAAACAATTATCAATTTTATGAGCTTCAATTATTTTTAAAAGTCTTGATCTTGCACCTCTTAAATGAGCAATACCACAAGAAGTACCATCACACCAAGATTCAGCTTTTGCTAATGCTAAACATGCAATCATTAAAACACAATTAGAGATATCTTCATTTGAAAAATGAATAGCTAATTGTTTTATTGATTGTTTCATATAATGTTTAGCAATTTCTCTAATAGTTACATTATTTTCAGCAAAATGAAATAATGTCATTGTAATTAAACTATTCATTAATACTGGATATATTAAAGCTCTAGGCCAAACCAAAGTTATCCAAGGATTTTTCATATGATCACTAGTTACAGCTAAATTATAACTAGTACAATTTAAAAATGCATCATAAATTTGCATTTTTTGAGTATGTGAAACTTCAGTCATTAAAGGAAAATTCATTAAAGATTCAGAATATGTGAAATATGATGGAAGTTCTTTTCTTTCAAAATTTGGATCAATAGTTGTTGGTGAATCAAATATTATGTTTATATTTGTTGAATCAATAATTGAAGAAGGAATAAATGAAGTTGACTCAAGAGTATTATTCTTATCAGTTGTTGATGATAAATCAGGATGAAGTACATTAAAAGAATCTTGAGTTTTGTTATGGTTATTTGAGTTGATAGTGATTATATTTGGTGTTTTATTACTATTATAATTATTATTTGAACCATATGATATCATTTTAAAAGTTGTTTGGTATTGACATTGATGTTTTCTTTTACAACAGTTTAAACAACTTGGTTTTGTTTGATCGCATTTCACTTTCCTCTTTTTACATTCAATACACCCTGTTCTAGTCTTGGGTACACTTTTTCTAGTTCTAGTGACATTAGTAGATGTATTAGTCATGAGTAGTACCATCTATTTCCATAAAATCTATATTTTCAAAGCTTTTAGATAATTTAAAGAGAATTTTGAATTTTTGAAATTTTTGAATTATCTTTATTAGTAAATGCTACATAACCAACAGTGTAAAATAAGTGCTACATAACCATTCAACCACAAATATCATATTTAATTGGTGCTTTTATTAAAGTTTTCAAGTAAATTTTGAAATTATACAATACTTTAATAACTATTGAAACTAAATCCACTCTAAACTATATTCATTAACTCTTTAAACCATCAAATTCAACCTGTTAATTTTATTCATTTTTTCTTCAAATCTTCAAAATCATTTTTTTTATTTTTTTATTTTTTTCTTACACCTTTTTTTAATCAAAAGCAACAAAATAACCACAAAAACAACAACAAAACACAAAAACAACAATCAATTATGTTGGATTTTGAACAACTGTTCTCCTTTGAAATATTTTTCATCATCCTAAGAGAATCATTGGAAATTATTATCATTGTTTCCATCCTTTTAGCATTTTTAAAACAATCATTAATATTACACCATTCAAATAACAATAACAATAATGAAACAACGTCTGAACAAGATCAACAATATTCTCAATTGATAGATAGTAGTGATTTAGATTCAGAATTATCACCAACAGAATTATCAATTACAGGTGAAAAACTTTATAAACAATTTAGATTACAAATTTGGATTGGTAGTCTTTTAGGTTTATTTGTATCTTTAATTATTGGTGCTATATTTATAACAATTTTTTATACAATTGGTACAGATCTTTGGTCATTAAGTGAACATTATTATGAAGGTTCATTATCTATATTAGCTTCTATTGTTATATCTGTTATGGGTTTATTCTTTTTAAGATTATCAAAATTAAAAGAAAAATTTAGAGTTAAATTAGCAAATATTTTAATGAATAAAAAATCAAATTCAATTGAATTTCAAAATAATAATTCATCAAAATTTAAATTTTTAACTGAAAAATATGCTTTATTCATTTTACCATTTATTACTTGTTTAAGAGAATCTTTAGAAGCTTTTGTATTTATTGGTGGTGTTGGTGTTGGTCAACCTTTAACAACTTTACCTTTATCAACTTTAGCTGGTATTTTAGTTAGTTCAATTGTTGGTATATTTTTATATAAAAGAACTAATTCATTATCTTTAAAAATCTTTTTAATTTCAACAACTTGTTTATTATATTTAATTTCAGCAGGTTTATTTTCAAAAGGTGTTTGGCAATTTGAACTTCAAAAATATATTAATCTTTGTAATGGTCAAGATATGTCAGAAGTTGGTTCAGGTCCAGGTTCATATGATGTTATAAATTCAGTATGGCATGTTAATTGTTGTAATGGTGAAATGGATGGATTTTGGATGATTTTTACAGCACTTTTAGGTTGGACAAATAGTGCTACTTATGGTTCAGTTATAAGTTATAATTTATATTGGGTAGCTATAATTTTAGTAATTAAAGGTTTACAATTTGAAGAAATTAATGGTTATTTCCCATGGATACCAATAAATTTACAAAAGAAAAGATTAATAAAGAAATATAAATTTCTTCAAACAAGAAATAAAGTATCTTCACAAGAAACTTATATTCCAACTCATTTATTAGTTTCTGAAAATAATACAAATGCAGATAGTTCAGTATCATTATTATCAAGCTAATGTTGTGTTTTACAATTTAATTCTTATAATTCTATCTTAAATATTGTTACCACTATGTTAAAACTAAAATAAATAAAGATACGATTAAAAATATAATGAGAATGGAAAATTTAAATGAACAGTTTTTTAAAAATTTATGAATATTTTGTAGTTTAGTATCGATTTAAAAAAATAAAGATTATAAAATTGAATTTATAACTAGTAAAATTTCGAATTCTCTTTTTTCCTCAAAATTTTCGAATAGGTAAAAAAATAAGATTCAAAAAAAAGTGCTCTCACTCAGAGTCGAACTGAGGATCGCTACATTACTAGTGTAGCGCCTTACCAACTTGGCCATAAGAGCTTCTTATATTTGCTAAAAAAATGCTGTTCTTTATCACAAGCGGGCGATTTTTGGTAGGGGCAACATGGCCGCCAAAATTTTGTGGTTTTTCTATAATAATCATCATTAACACCCTATTCTCTTATAAATAGATAGTATTCAATGGTTGTTGATTCATATTTGAGAAAAAAATTTTGTTAGTTAAAGATTTATACTAAAATAAAATATGTTTTGGAGTGAGATTTTCTACATTATTTCCTAAAAATTAAAATATAATTTACTTTTTACATGATTTTTACATAATATTTATATGATTATAATACATCATCTTCAGCTTCAGTCAAATCTCCATTGTCAATATTGTTTATACTTTCTTCTGTTGGAATATTAACATAATCACTCATTGTGTTTAATGAAACAGATCTTGTAAATATCAAATCAAAAAGAGCGGTTAAAACTTTCTTAATCGAATCAACTGAAATAACAACAATATAGCCAACAATAGAAGCAATCTTACCAAAAGTATTTGAGTTCTCAAATTCATTGTCTTCTTCATTCAATATAATTTGACCATACTTACCAGCATAATGGTAATAAATAACAGATACAACTAACACGGTAGCAAAAATTGGAGTGATAATAGTAAGAGCTAATTTCCAACCACGTAAACCTTTGTGATGTTTTATAATAAAGACTTCTTCCTTTCCAGGGCATGGAAGAAGTTCAATCTTATCAAACTCATGACCACCTTTACAAGTAGATAATGGGATTCTTCTATAACCAGTTGGGATCCAATATTCTTCAATGTTATATATAGTACAGAAATCTTCATGATGAGGTGGGGTATAACCATTGATTAATCTACATTCACCATTTTCATCACGTTCATAATTGATATCACATTCAAAATCTTCTCTAGTACATGGACAATCACGAACAACTTCATATAGTTTATCAAGTTTTTGACCAATATAACAATCTTTTCCAGGAATCTTTCTATAATACTTTGCTTCATGACCAAATATACAGTTATCAGTTTGATGTGGATGTTTTGGTGTCCATAATTCAAAATCATCAGTTTTTGGATGAACAAGATCTAAATTACATTTTCTCTTTAATAATTGAGAGAAATCAATTTGGAAAATAATAGACTTGTCACCTTTATCAGCTGGTAATCTAGTGAATAATAAAAATTTTCTTGAATCATCTGATGGAACTGTAGTAATATCTTCAACTTTACATAAATAAGAATAAAATTGATATTCATTCCAAGTAGCACCTTCATCTAATGAATAACTAATAGTATTTGTTGAATCCTGAGTGTTCACTAAAACAATAATAGAACCTTGATCACCAAATTCCCATTGATGAACACCTTTCTTTATTTCTTTCCATGTAATACCACCATCTCTAGTAATAAAAGTATTTGAATCTAAGTATGAACTTAAAGTTTTTCCAACATTACCAACACCAATCATCATACCAATTGCTGAATCTGAAAACAAAGTATCTCTTTCATCAGCTCTTTCAGTTACACCATGTAAGTTTAATGAGCATTCTTCTAAAGTTCCTTTGCAGTTATACTTTTTACCATTTGAATCAACAGATGGTGGAGCAATATAATCCCAATAAGCACCATCATTATGAGTAATTTTAGATTTTAATTGTTTTCTAGCACCATTTCTAACATCATTATTATTAATAACAACATTTGAAAGAGCAATACCTTCTAACAAAGGCATTTGTTCAAAATCAACAGTACCTTCAGTATTACTGTTTACATCATTTATGTTAATGGAATATGAAGTGCCATTTGAGTTAGATTTTAAGATAGTACCAAATTCAAAATTAGCTCTATCAGAAGTAGTAACATGTAAAAAGATTGCATTTGATGCACTAGATAAAACGTTATAACTTTGATATTTACTAACGGTAAATTGCTTTGGGAAATGAGCTTTGACCCAATTCTTACCATTAATAGAAACATGAGCCTTTAATGAACCATCTTCTTCATAAGTAGCAGCAAATAAGAAACTATCTGATTTTTGGAAACTAATAACTTTATTTAATGGGTTTTGATAAGTATCCTCTTTGAAATAATTTTCAGTTATCAATAACTCTGAAGTATGGATATTAAATTCATTATCTTCTCTTTGACAAATAATTAAATTTTCATTAGTTGGTTCAATTAAATTTCCAATATATTCACAATATTTGACATGTTCTAACATTTTAAAAAATTGTATACCTGAAGATCTTGTATAGTAAACCTCAGTTCTACAGTTTTGAGCAAAATTATCACAACCAAATTGACCTGTATAAATGAACCAATTATCATGGTTTGGGTGGAAACCTAATGGTTTAATACCTGGAATATGTGGAATTGGAGTTTTGAAAGAAAGCCATGTATCACCTCTATCAAGTGAATAAATAATTTTTTGATTACTTGTTAATAAATAAACATGATTTGTATTATATGGATTAATCATGATTTCTAAAATTTCATCCTTTTTTGAAACCAATCTCCAACTTGAACCTTGATCATGTGTAACATATGCTTTACCTTCAGAAGTAAGTGCAACTAAAGTTTCATCCTTTAAATTTGAACCTTGAACTCTTTTCAAGTAAACATAATCAACAATTTTACCTTGGAAAATAATTGATGAAACTTTTACTTTTGAATCATTATTAAGAACAATTGAAAATTCTTTTGGAGATTTTGGTTCTTCTGGGTTTAATTCAGGAGGTGTTTTATCTATTATTTCATCATTAAAGGATTCATTAGAGAAATCTTTACAACTTTTTTTATTTGGAACATCTAATTTCAAACCATCTATTTCAGAACATTTTGAACCTGGTCTAATCATATAAGCAGGAACATCATAGAAGAATTCAATATTTTCATTAGTACATTCTCTTTCATAAGTAGCTTCTAAAGTTAAATTATTTAATGTTGGAACACATCTACCATAATGATTTCTAGCAAAATTATAAGAACAAACAAAATCAACTTCAGAACATGGACATGAATCTTCTATTGCAATTGGTTCATTATAAACATCATCAACTGTACAATAAGAATAAGGATGTCTTCTTTTAAATTTTTGTATAGTTCCAAAGACACATAATTGATCTCCATAAATACCTCTTAGATACCAATTCTCAAAATCACCTTTTTCACATTTTCTATCATATAAATCATCAAAATCTAAAGACCAAATTTTAGTTTTACCATTTGATAATTTACCACCAACAATGAATTTCAAAGTTGTTGAATCAGGTGTTGTTGTTAATAAATTAGCACGAATTGTATCATCTAAAGCGACTTGAATCCAAGAAGAACCTTGATTTGTTGAATATTTTAAAGTATTTGTATCAGAATCATCTTCAATTGCAACTATAATTGAACCTTGATCACCAAATTCAAATAAATGACCACCATTTAAAGTTTTTGTCCAAGTTAAACCTGCATCTAATGAAATAAAAGTATCACAATCTTCATAAGGTTTTAATGATGAACCAACATTACCAACACCTAATAATATACCTGGAACTGCAGAAGAAAAATATTTACCTGGAGCATTTGGATCTCTAATTGATCTTTCAACTAATGAATGTAAGTTTAATGAGCATGAATCATCAGCATTACAACCAGGTTCACCAACTCTTATATAATTCCAAGTAGTACCTTGATCAAAAGAAATTTTTGATCTTAATATTAATGAAGAAGAATCATCATCACCAGATACAATATCTTTACCATTTTGAACAATATTAACTAATATAACACCATTAACAGAAGTAACAGTTTCATAATCAATATTACCTTTTAAATCTCTATGAGTAAAATCTAAAGATTTTGAAAAATAAGAATCATTGAGTATAGAAGAAGAAAATAATTGACCAATATTATCAATACCTGGATATTTAACATCAATAAAAAATTCAGATTCAATACTTTCAACAATTATAAAATCATTTGATAAATCAACATTTTGAGGAAATTTAACTAAATTCCAAGAAATTCCATCATTTGAAATATAAACTTTTTTATTAGATCTATCATTAATATGAGATCCAATAGCTAATAAATAATGAGAACCAGCAACTAATTTAGAAACATCAGTTATTAAACCAGAGTTTGTGGTGATATAATTTTGAGTATTAAAATTATTTGAAGAACTAGTTAAAACAGTAGTTTTTTCATTGTTATAATCAACAATACAAGTTATTAAATTTTCATCATTTGAAAAAATTGAAGGAGTAGCATCTGAGAATATACAAGAATGTGCACTAGTTAATTTTTCAATATTTTCAAAATTATCTTTAGTTATATAATAATTTTTTTCACAATTTTCATTATCATTTAAATTTGATTGACAATTACCAGCAATTAATATATAATTTGAATTTTTACCATGGAAAACAAATGGATCAGTTATTAAAGGAATTTCATTAGTTTTGAAAGAATCCCAATTATCACCATTTGAAGTAGTTTTATAATGAGTATTATCATTTGAAATAGCAAAGGCATGAGATGGTTTAAAAGGATGATTAATTAAAGAAATAATTTTAATTCCATTAAAATTTAATTCATTAAAAGAAGAACCATCATTATTTGAAAAGAAAACTTTACCTAAAACTTTATCTAAGAATAAAACATTTGATGAATCTTCAAAATAGATTAAATCAATATTACCTTCAAAAGTTTTTGAATTAATATTTGGTGCAAAAATTGCATTTGTAAAAGATATTAAAAGTATTAATGTTAATAATAACTTTTGAAATTGAATCATTATCTTTGTATGTGTATAAGGGCCATATACACTGAATTTAAACTTAATCTACCAATTATATTTGCTTTATAAGAACATTAACTTAAGAAGAAAGAAGAATAAAATAAAATCGATTCATAATTCATAATATTTCGAGTTGAAGATATATGCTCACTTTTGTTGAATTGAAATAGTATACCACTTTTTAAGAAAGTTAGAACGCTATAGAGTAGAGTTTCGAGTAGTTAGAAGTAGAAAGGTTGAATTCACTAGTTATCCAGTATTATTGAGTAAAACTGCATTCTAAGATAAAATTGTATAACTTTATTGTTTCCATTGTCTTCATTGTTAATATATGCCCCTCGGAATATCTCAAAGTGGTCGAAATTGGATTATTGACTATACATTTGATTAAATGAAGATATAACTATAAATCTTGTATCTATTAAAGATTATAATTATTGTCAACTAAGCAGATTAATAGATAGATGATAGTATTTAAAGTATTTGAAGTGATCAAGAGGTAAAACAATGGAGAGCAGACAAAAAGGGAATATTGACACTTATAATATCTGTCAATTTTATACCAAATAACTAATTTACTTTAAAAACTCAGTATTAATAAGGTTTGAAAGCTGAATTCAACTAGATATAAATATTACAGACAAGAACAATATAATAACACTAAACTCAACCTGAAAACAAAGAATTATAAAATTTTAATATTAATTTTTAAGGTTTCTAAAAAACCACAAGACCATCAGAAAACGTAAAAATCCAATATAAAAAAATCAAAACTTGTGATATTTCCCTATTTCTTTCGCTAGTAGTAATATAGAGATCCCATAATTAACAATAAAATTACTTAAAACACTGTACCTATACCATAACACCTTCAAAACTAAAACTATATTAAAACTAAATCACATGACTTGTGCCCCAAACCAGAAAATTCGAAATAAAATGGAACCATAAATTTTAATTAAATTTCTTCCTTAAAATTTCATTCATTCTTATTTCTTTATAATTTCAAATACTTTTTCCTACATTTTGATTATCAATTTAACTATTTAAGAATGGAGTTTGATGAAGAATCCGACACTTTCTATGAAGACCCAATACTTTCACTAACTGAAGATAAAATTAACTATAATGATTTAAATTCCTTAAATTCCTTAATTAAATTAATATCATTAAAAATTTCAAATAATACAAAGAATCAAGATTCAAATATAATTAAAAATTATCAATTAACTATAGAGATATTAGAAAACATTAATAAACTATTAAAATTAACAAAAGATTCAAATTTTCAAATTTTTAATAAATATAATTCAACAAATGATTTAATTAATTCAATTTTAAAGATTAAAGATTTTGAAAAAATTGAACTTGAATTAATTAAAATTTTAGAAATTTGTAATTTAATTGATGATAAAATTCAAGATGATATTAATTTACCATTAGAGAATAAATTAACAAATTTTTTAAATTCAATTAAAATTAATGATTTAATTAAAAATATTAATTATTCAATTTTATTAAAAATTTATTTCCAAATTTTAAAATTTAAAAAATCTTTAATTAAACAAATTTCAATATTTTATACAAAATCAAAATTATTAATTATTTTATTAGAATTAATTCAATATTCAAATGAAATTAATAATAAATTTGATTCAATGTTATCATCATATAAAGAATTTATTAAAATTTTAATTAATCAATTAGATAATGCAATTATTGATAATGATAATGATCAAATTCAAGAATGTATGAATATTTTAAATGATGTTGAAAAAATGTATGAATCATTTAGAATTAATCTTTATTATGAAAATATTAATGAATCTAATTTATTAGAAAATAATGATAGTGGTGATGAAACTTTAGCTGATTCATCAATTCATCATTTTGTTGAAAATATAAATAAACCTTCAACAATAACAACTGAATTACCTTATCTATTACAAGCTTTTGATGATACAAAACATTTAGAACAAGAATTATCTCCATATAAAGAAAAATCTCCAACTTCACCTCAAACAAAATTACCTTCATCAATTTCATTACCAATTAATTTATCAAATACAAATAATTTATTAAATAATAAAAATTCTTTACAAAATAAATTTTCAACTTTTAATACACTTAGATCTTTACCAAATACAAAACCAACTTCAAGTTTTGGTTTATTATCACAATTTAATCAAATTGATTGATTAAAAATAATTATTATGACTTTAATGAGAAAAAATATTTGTCTTTCCTTTATTTGATTTTTGGTGTTTTTTTAGTTCTGTTGCGTCTTTTTCTTATTTATATTCATATATCAAGACTTATTTATTATGACTTCTTTACAATTCCCCCTTTTCTTTCTTTGGATATTAATCCTTTTTGAGATATCTATCAATTTTTAGCATTTAAAACTTATGAAATTTATGATTTATACACATATTTAATTTACAATTTACAATAACTGTAAAGTTTTTATGAATTCATAACGCATATATATTAAAAAAACCTGAGGAATAATAAGGTAAGTATTAATGAAACTCTCTAATAGTTTTTTTTTTTTTTGTTTTTTATATTATTTAAAAATGTTCTTATAATAAGTTAAGTTTTTGTATGTGTGAGGGTATTTTTAATAGCTTTTTTGTTTGTTTGTTTGTTTTTACTGGTCTATAAAATGAAAGAATTTTTTAATCAATTCTCTTTTTTGATGTTGCATTATTTGTTTGAATACCACCCATTTCAAATTCATTTGATGTAATTGAATTATTTGAACCTCTTGAAATTGGAATATCACTATCAAATAATGAAGGTGTATTAGATTCTGAATTTTCTATTGTATTATTAACTTCTGGATTATTATTATTTGATGATGAACCATTTGGTGAATTATTTCTTGATTGTCTTGAAATTACATTTAATTCAACATTATTTAAAGCTCTTTGACTAGAGAAAGAACTTTGACTTTCAACATCATCACATGAACCAATTTCTAAAGGATCATCTTCAAAAATGTTTTGAAATCTAATTGAACTATATGACCAACGATTTTTTGCATTTAAATCATTAATTGGCATATGTCTATATTTAGTATATTGGAAAACAATAAATGATAAGAAGGAACCAGCCATTAAATCAATAAAATAATGATGAGTTAAATACATTGTTGACCACCATAACCATAAAACATAAGAAAAGAAAAATATTGAACCTTTTGGAAATAAATATGATAAAAATAATGCTTCCATAGTTGCACAACCTGAATGTAATGAAGGGAAAGCACCAAATACAACAGGAGAATTTTTACTAAAATTTGTAGTATATAAATCAAGACCTAATAAAGTATCAATTCTTGCTAATCCACCAGGTGAACCTAACATTGAATAATTTGCAGGTTCTAAACCATGTAAAATTTTATACCATGGTGGAGCAGCAGGGAAAAAGATTTGAGTTAAAACACCTAATAAATTCATATAACCAAATGCAAAGGCATAACTTCTTAAACAAGTTGGTGGACCCCATAAGAATAATAAAATTGCAATAATAAAAGGTAAAGAAAAATGAATAATACCATAAGGTAACCAAGCTAATAAATCCAAAAATGGAGCAGTTGAAGTTGCTAATAATTGGGAAAGATTATCCCCATACATAATAGTTTCAACAGCTGGTAATACTTTAACAGTAATTGGAGGTCTATAAGTTGAAGGAATTTTTGTTGATGAAAAGAAAAATATTAACCAAGTTAAAATTGGTAAAGCATTTAAAAAAAATTGTGAAGTAAAAGGAATTAATAAACTTGTTATTAATAAAGTTGATATTATTAATTTAATTATTATATTTAATGGATTTAAAAAGAATGCTATTATTAAAAAGAATGATAATGAAGAATAATGAAATATTTCAGCTTTTGTAAATTCATGTTGTTTTAATTTTTCTATTGAAGATTTTGGATTAAAATCAAAATCTAAATCAGCAACTGTTGCACCTACAGGTTTTTCAGCAAGAAAATAACTTTTGAATAATGACAAAAGCATTTTTATATTAGTTTTTTTGAAAGCAAAAGAAGTTTTATTTTGATTTTTGATATTGATGGCGTTTTTATTGTTTTTATTTTTGTAAATTTTTTTTTTCTCCTATTTTTTTTTTTGTGAATTTTTTTTTTCCGCGTTGAGAGTTGCTTCTGTTGCTGCTGGTGAAGTGAGAGGTGAAGTTGGTGAAGTTGGTCTACAGTTGAGTGAAATGCATTAAGAAAATATATACTTATTGAATGTGCTAATATACAGAAACGAATTACTTTTGACCTTATTTATCTTCAATGTTAATATTAACAATTGAAATTTCACTAGATTCATTATCATAATAAGCTTTAACTTTAACTTTATATTCAGAAGCAGCAACACCAAATTGTTTCAAGATTAAAGCCTTTCTAACGTCTAAAGTTTCACCTTTACTTACAACATGATAAGGTTCATTTATAGTAATTTTACCACTTTTAATCTTTGTTGGAATTTTAAATTTATTTCTTAAAGTTTCTTCTAATGAATGTGACATTGGAACATCATCTTCAATTGGGACTTGACCACCTCTTGAATAGATGATACCTTCAGGTATGGTGAAATCGATTGGTGATTTAGATTTAGCTCTTGAATAATCTTGTTTTGAATAACTTGCAAAATAAGCTGATGTAGTATCAACATCTTCATCTGTGAATAATAAACCTGTAACACCAGAAGCTAATTTTGATAATTTATGTAAATTTTCTTTATATTCTTCTTCAACTTTAGTACCTAAAGCCTTTTCAAGAACACGACGTTTACCTAAAATTAATTTAGAACCATTCCAATCATTTCTAATTTGTTGTAATACAGGTGTTCTAACATCATCTAAAAAGAATAACCAAACATATCTATATTGATCTAAAGCTTCTCTGATTTCATCAAAGATTCTTTCCTTGTTTTCTCTACCCTTTTTATCTGTTTGGGCCAATGTAACCAATTTAGAACGTTTAGATCTAGGCATTCTTATAATAATTATTAATTAATTAAAAAGTAATATAAATAAAATTAAAGAAAAGTTTTTTTGAGATGAGATTAATAAAAAAAAAAATTTTCTTTTTGAATTCCGAAAACGGTAATTTTACTAAAAACTGGACATCCGAACATTTTCATTTTTTTTCTCCCAAATTTTTTATTTTATTTTAATTTTATTTAATTTGACGCCACCAACAAACCAAACAATTCAAACCAAAACAGTACTGAAGTTATGGTCAAGACAAGATCAGCCAAAGGTCAATCGTCACAAGACCGTGCTGGAGTCAACAGTGCCAGCAGTTCCGACGAAGAACTGGTCTCCCATCATGAAGAAGAAGAAGAAGAAGAAGAAGAAGAAGAAGAAGAAGAAGAAGAAGAAGAAGAAGAAGAGGATGAAGATGAAGATGCTAGCATGGCAAGATTATCAAGTAATTATAGAAGGTTCTCTGAATCACAAAGAAAGTTCTCAAGCTCTGAAGGTGTTGATGAAGAAGAAGATGAAGATCAACTAATGGAGTCTGTTCATATCACATCTAATAACAAGAATAGAGGAGACGACGATGATGAAGATGATGATAACGAAGATATTAGTGAACATGATGAGGATGATGATTCTAGCAATAATAATAATGATGATGATGATGAAACACGTCGTACTCGTAATGAAATTGCTAATGCTTTAAATTTATTCAGTTCAAATATGAGAGGTGAAAATAATGAAAATTCAAATAATAACAATAATGGACAAACTAATACACTGGCACAAAATATTCAAAGAATGTTTCCTGAAGCAATGGGATTCTTTAATAGTATGGATGATCATTCATCTTCAAATACAAAAATAAGTGATTTAGTACGTGGTTTAAAAAGAAGAGATGATTCATTTTTATTATTAGAAACTATGAATGAATTATCTGATAGATTATTAATGATTAATATGATGAATGAAAGAGAAATTCCTTCTTATGATTTAGTTAATGCATTAGTCAAAATTTTAACTGATCCAGAATTACAATTAGAATTAGAATTACAATTAGTTGCTTGTAGATGTCTTTATAATTTTTTAGAAGTCAATTATGAATATGTTAGAATTGCAATTAATAATGGTGCAATTGAAGCTTTACAATCAAAATTATTTGAAATTAGTTACATTGATTTAGCAGAACAAGCATTACAAGCTTTAGATTTTATTTCAAGACATTCTAATGGTGGTACTAAAATCTTTAGAAAGAGTTGTTTATCATCAGTTTTACAATATCTTGATTTTTTTACTGTTCATGCTCAAAGAAAGGCAATTGATATTGTTTCAAATTCTGTTAAAGTTATTAATCATTATGAATTTGATTTAGTTGAAGATATTTTCCCAACTTTACAAAGAATAGTCATTGAATTTTCTGATCAACATGAATTAGAAAGTGCTTGGTTAGCAATTACAAGAATTATTAAAAATTTTAAATCAAATAAAGATTCTTGTTTAGTTAAATTAATTACTAGTGAATTATTAAGTAAAATGGTTTCTGCTTTATCTGAAGCTGATATATCATTAAAAACAAGTTTAAGATTAATAAGTTCTTTAACAATTTGTTCATCTACTTCTGAATTATCTAAAAAAATTATTAAAGAAGGTAAATTAGGTGAATCTATAGTTATGGCTTTATCAAAATATAGAAAAAAGAATGAAGAAAAATTAACTGTTGAAACTTTAATGTCTGTTCCAAAAGAATTAATAATTGCAATTTTAAGATTAATTGTTACTATTCTTCCAACTGAAAATCATCCAATATTTTCTAAAAAGATTAGTGAAACAAAATCATATAAAGATGATGAAGATTTAAAACAACCTTATAAAAAATTTATTGATGAAGTTTTCCAACCACTGATTGATATTTATTCATCATCAGTTGTTTATGAAATTCGTATGGGTGTATTGATTTCCTTATTAAAAATTGTTTCTTCTGTTGAATCATCAAAAGAAATTGAAAATCATCATAATGTCATTAATTTATTAGCATCAATTGTCATACAAAATAAGGCATTGATAAGAAGTGAAAAGAAAGATAACAAATCATATACAGTTTTATTATGTACATTCTTTATAACTGATTATTTATCTAAAAATGAACCTGATGTTTTTATTGATGCATTTGAAAGAGAAGGTTTAATTGCTGATACTACTTCATTACTTGAAATTTTAAGAAGAAAACAAACTGAAAATAATAATAAAACAACAACTGATTCTCATGAACAAATGGATATAGATAGTGATAATGAGGATCATGCATTAGCAAACTCTGATGATTCTGATTCTGATGAAGATCTTGATGATGAAGATGATAACGATAGCAATAATTCAAACAATGAAGATGATGATGAAGATATGGATAATGATTCAGATGAAGAAGATTTATCAGAAGATGATTATAATAATCGTTCAAATCAAACTTTACCATTTATTAAAACTTTAAAAGATTCTTATATTGATAAAAAATTAATTAATCTTGCTACATCAATTGAAGAAAATTATTTATTAAAAAAGGCACAAGGTTCTTCACAATTAGAACATTTAAGATTATTAGATGAAGCAACTGTTATATTAAAACAACAATTAATAGATGAGACTTTTGGATATAATGAATGGACAGATGTTTGGAAACTTTTACTTCAATCTATTCAAACTACTGAATTTACAATTTCAAGTTTTGAATTAATTAGTTCTGGTATAATTGAAATAATGTCTGATATTTTTACTAAGGATTCAAAAAGATTAGATATTGCTAAAACTTCATTTTTAGAAGTATTTAAAGGTGAACCTTTCTTATTATTGGTTAACAAATTAGAAGAAGCTTTAACAAGATCTGAAACTTTTGAAATAATTGGTTGTGGTTTAAAATCTGATGAAAATAAATCTGCTTCACTGACAAAACAAATAAAGGTTAGATTAATACGTGATGATCAAGTTAATGAATCTGAATCTGAAGTTGACAAAGAAAATGAAGAACATGATAATGATGATGACAATGATGAAAATGACGAAGATGGAAGTGAAGATGATGATACATTTTCTAGATCCTTTTCTTCTAGAATTAACAAAGAAAAAGAATTTGTAATTCTGGTTCATGCAATTTCTTCTTTTAGTAATATTAATACATTTTTAACAAGAAGATCTGCTATGATGATGCTAGGTAATCTCTTTGGTGGGTCAATTAAAAATAAACCAGATGATTATCATATGGAATTTTCATTGGATAATGAAATTATTCCTCATCATACTACAGTTTATGGTGCTTTATACAAATTTGCTCAATCCAAAAACCCTAATTTTGATACCACTAAATTTTGGTCAGAAGTTCATGAGATAAAATTCCATAAAGTTAAAGGATCAATTGAAACAGAACTTAATAACACTTATCCTGATCTTGGTGATGCAGAAGTTGAAGAAATTAATCATCCAATTACTATTAGTATTTTGAAACTGTTGAAGATTCTTCATAATTTTGATGTTGCTCCAGATTCTACATTTTTGAATTATAAATTGATGGCTAAACTTAATAGACAATTAGAAGAACCACTTATAGTTGCTGGTGGTGTATTACCTAATTGGGCAATTTATATTACTAAAAAATATCCATTTTTATTTTCTTTAGAAATTAGATTATTCTTTTTACAATCTACATCTTTTGGTTATTCAAGATTAATTCAATTATGGAATTCAAGAGCAGAACAATCACAAGAAGATGATGGTAATAATAATGGAAATAATGATGGTAATAATGGAATGCAAGGTTTAAGCTTATTAGGTAGAGTAATGCGTAACAAGATTCGTGTTTCAAGAAATCATTTGTTACCAAGTGCTTATAAAGTCTTAGATAAATTTGGTTCACGTCCAAGTTATATTGAAATTGAATTTTCTGATGAAGCAGGTTCTGGTTTAGGTCCAACATTAGAATTTTATTCATTAGTTTCAACAGCTTTTACTAAAAAATCACTTGAATTATGGAGAGATGATGAACCAGAAGCTGATCCTGATTCAACAACTGATGTTTATGTTAAGACTAAAACTGGTTTATTCCCAACAACAATAATAGAAAAAGATAGAGCTAAAATATTACAACATTTTAAATATCTTGGTAAATTTATTGCTAGAGCTTTATTAGATAATAGAATTGTTGATTTTTATTTTAATCCTTTATTTTTTGAACTTTCACAATTATTAGTTGAAGGAAATTCAATTGAATTCAAATTAATCAAAGAAGATGAATTTGATAATCTTGATGAAGGTTTAACCAAAATTAAAACGATTGATGAAACTTTATATAAGTCATTATCATATTTAAAGGAGAATAAAGAAAATGAAGAAGTTATTCAAGGTTTAGGATTAACCACGACATTACCAGGACCATCAAATTTAGAATTAGTTGAAAGTGGTTCAAGTATTGATATCAAGAATAAAGATGATGTTGAATTGTTTTTAACAAAAGTTATTGATTTGACAGTTGGTAAAGGTGTTGAAGATCAAATTGATAATTTTATTAAAGGTTTTAGTGAAGTTTTCCCATATAGTTCAATGCTTACATTTTCTAGTAAAGAACTTTGTGGATTATTTGGTGGTAATAATGATTTAGAAGATTGGAGTTATGAAACCATAGTTTCATCAATTCATGCAGATCATGGTTATAATATTGATTCAAGAATTATTAAGGATTTAATTTCATTAATGTGTAAATTCAACAATAGTGAAAAGAGGTTATTTTTACAATTTTTAACAGGTTCACCAAGATTACCAATTGGAGGTTTTAAGATGTTAAAACCTGTATTTACAGTTGTTTTGAAACATACAGAAGATGGATTAAAACCCGATGATTATTTACCAAGTGTTATGACATGTGCCAATTATTTAAAGTTACCAAATTATTCAACTATTGAAATGTTACAAGAAAGATTATCAAAAGCAGTTGAAGAAGGAGCTGGTGCATTTTTACTTTCATGAGTTTTATGAGTTTTTTTATATATTATTTTTTTATATTGGTTTTATTATTTTATGATTTACTTGTTGGAACCCTATTTTTAAAAAACTTATTTATTATTTTACATTAAACGATATTTCATTTCCAATTCTTTGTAATGTGCAATTAATTCAATAACTAAATTGTTACTTTCTCTGGTGGTACTTCTATTGATTTAAATAGATTAAGCTTATTAAATGATGATAAAATCTCTAAAATTAATCCAACCAATAAAGGTCATCATTAATGAAATAACAGAAACAAATAATAATGAAACAGTGAAAAAAGTAATAAAATTAATATGTTTCCCGTAAGATACAGACTTAAGTATACATTTTAACAACACTATTTGTAGTAATAAAATTACTTTTATATCGACAGAATCATTGGAAAAATTTACTGTTTGTTTTCTACAATTACATTGAATATTAAAACTTAATCACATTTATCTTCTTCTCTCCAAATATTCTTTCCAATATTTGCCAATATAATCTTTAGCAGCTTTTTTAAATAGTTCATCATATTTCTCCCCATGAGTAACTGCAGGACTTGATCCTGAAAACCCCAAAATCAAATATATACCATCTAGCAGTTGAATCTTTTTTGGTGTAACCAAATTTAACATTTCTCCCATTAACATCACCATGAATGAATTTTCTTTCATGGATCTGATAAAGTGTTTCTTCACCTTGAGGGATGCTTTCCATTGCAAGTTTTACATTCTCATTGGTGCGTTTTAATTCGATTATTTCAGGTATCTTAATATAGGCACCACCAAAGGTTGCATCTTTATTACCAGTAATTATTCCAGTTAACTTATATTTGGAATCTTTATCATCTACTTTTAAAACACCTATTTCTTCAATTTGAAGTACTCCTTCAATATCAGAACATGCAGCATAGCATTCAATCTCTGAAAGGAATTGATTAAAGTTGATACTAAACAACTTATGAAAACTGTAATATTCTGGCTCCTGATCATCTTCATCAACATAAACAAAATTATTTCTCTGTTCAATTTTGTAATTAATCATACGATTAACATCAAATATCTTGTATATTGAATTATCTTTACTTTCTTTTCTTAGAACTTCACCATCACCGATTTTTTGTCTTTTATTAGTTTCAAAAATACTACTATCATTATCATCAATATATTTAGCTGAAACAACAATTGACCAACTTGTAAAAGGTTTAGCCCCACTAAACACCTTATATATTTCAAGGTTTTTTGATTGCTTTTCCAAATCAATAGAAACACCTGTTTCTTTAAGAATCCTAATAGCCTTTTTATAATTCCAATTTGTTCCTTCAATTGAACCATCTGGATTTGCTTCAATAATATCATTCAAAGTATTATAATCATTATCGTCGTCATTTTTTCCACAATTATAATAATCTATGAAATCATTAATTGCATTCCTATAAATACTATTATCCCAATCACTTATGTCTTGTTTAAGATTTAAAGTTCCTTTAATAAAACTTGTGAAAGCTTTTTCCAAAAAGTTATATCTTATTTCATGCATAGTCTGCTTTTCTTTTTCAGTAAGCAATACTCTGTCAAGAATTTGATCAAAAAGTTTGTCTAATACTCCTAACTTCTCTAATCTTTCAAGATTTTTATTAGAATCAGTAATACAACTTCCAAAAAATGTAGCAGGTCCAATTTTAAGTTTTCTCACACTATCAACATCTTCAAAATAATTGGAAACTTTAACATATCTAATTGTTGTTCCAACTGTTGAATTTGGTTCTTGTAATAATTTTTTTTCAATAATTTCATCAACAATACTTTTTATAGTTGTTTGTAAATTTTTATCATCTTTACTAATAATTGATTCCTCTAATCGTTTAATGTGATCTTCAGTAAATAAATTATAATAGTAATAACTATCATAATCGCAAATTATTGCACCTGTAGTCTTAGTAAATATTAACTGTTGTAGGGATTGACCAAATAATCCAATAAATGTAGAATCTGTCTTAAAGTCATGATCAACTTTGTCTGTTAAATCCTTATTCTCTTTCATTTTTAACTCTTCATAAACCTTATTCATAACTTCTTTGTGAATATAATATGCCTTTTTGATATTTGATTTTTTTATTTCAATGGCAATTATATTCTTATAAACCTTATTATCTTCCTTTTCTAACATGAAATCAGTAATACATGTATATTCAAGTACTGTATCATTTTCACCATTAACTCCATCAATTTTAACGTTCATTTGAAGTTTTTTCTGTGGAGTATTTACCAAAGATAGTATATTTGAGATATATTCAATAATGTCCCAATCTAAATAATCTCTTATTGTAGCTTCATTATCACCATGTTTAGCTCCTTTTTTGTTTCCTTTAACTTCGACTGGTGGTATGGGTAGTTTCATTTTTTCTCTTGCAACAGTATAATCAAAGTAATCAACAATGTCTGGAAATGGTTTAGGATGATATGTTTGAACAGGAAAACACGATCCCATTTCCAGGGAAATAAATTTATTTCTTGTAACATTGCACATATTGGTACGTTTATTGTTAATAACTTTGATCTCTGATACTGATGTTGGTACGCTATGGTCTTCAACATAATCATCGTTATTCATACAGCCTATTGAATTGAGTGGTCTATTGAGAAATAGGATTGCTTGGAAATATTCCAATATGGGCTCTAAGGTATCAAAATTATAACCAGTCTTCTCTAAAATTGGATAGACTTTACGATTCATAAACTTCATATCCATATCTTCATGATTCCAAACACTCTTATTGGTTACCATTCCAATTGTATTAAAGAATAACAAATTAGTTGTTTCCTCTATTCTTTCTCTTTTCTTTAATATTTCATTAGGATTAGCAACTGAATTAAACTTCTCTCTCCAACCTTCAAGTTTGACTTTATATTGTTCAAAAGTCAACTCTTTTAAACCATCCAATTCTTCTAGAGCCTTCTTGATATACTCAGATGACATATTGTTACTCTATGTGGTTATTGTAGTTGTGAAAAAAGGGATTCTCATTTTTTTATTTATTTTCAACATCAATATCAATAAATAAATATTATAATTACATATGCTACAGAAATAGTTGTAGTTCAAGATAAATAAACCATGTAATCTAAAATTCAGACTAAACTATTCAACCTTTAATAACTATTCATATTTAAATTAAATAAATACAAAATTCTTCAAAAATCACGTGACTTTTTTCGTTGTTGTTGTTGTTTCTCGTTTTTAAAAAAGGGAGGCAAATTTAAGGAAAGAAATCAATTCCAACATCAGAAAATTATAGTTGAAGAAGAAAGAAGATATATAAAGATGGCAAAGGATTACAATCAGTCATTGGAACGTAAAATAGACAGAGCTACAGATGCCTCTTTGTTAACAGATAACTGGCAATACATTATGTCTGTTTGCGATAAAGTTAATTCTTCTACTGATCCTGAACAAACAACTGAATTAGTTATCAATAAAATAATATTTAAATTGAGATCAAGAGATGCTAATATTCAACTAAGAACTTTGACATTAGTTAATGCTCTATGTGAAAATTGTGGTAGTAGAATAAGACAAGAAATTGCTAGTAAAAATTTTATGAAGAATATTTTATTACTTAAATTAAATGATCCATCAATTCATTCAAAGATTAAATCTTCAATTATAAATCTATTATTACAATTAAAGAATGATACTTTTAAAAATGATCCTTCTTTATTACCAATCATTAAAGAAACTTTAAATGATGCTAAAATAAAGAATAAACATTTATTCCCTCCTGAAAAACCAACAAAGACTAATTATAATAAACAAAATAATAGTTTATTAGAAGAAGAAGAATTAAGAAGAGCTATTGAACTTTCTTTAAAAGATTTACCACCACAACCTCAAGAACAACAAGTTCAACCTCAACAACAAACTCAACAGTCTCAACAACAACAAGTTCAACAATCACAAGATGTCACAAGAGTTGAAGCTTTATATGATTCATTCTCTGATGATCCAACAGATTTGAAATTCCAAAAAGGTGATATAATAACAGTTATTGAAAGAGTATATCAAGAATGGGGTAAAGGTTCATTAAATGGTCAAATTGGTTTATTTCCTTTTAATTATGTTAAACCAATTCAAGAACCAACTATTGATGAATTAAATAAAGAATCTAATGATGAATCAGAATTATTAAATATGAATAAAGATATTGATAAATTATTATCAATGCTTACAAGTAATCCATATAATAATAATGGTAATAATAATGTTTTAGGTAATGAAGAATTTAGAAATATTTATCAAAAAATTGTTATTTTAAAACCAGAAATTTGTAAAAAAATTGAAAAATATCAAGGAAAGAAAAATGAATTAAAATATTTATATGAAGGTTTTAAATATTCAATTGATGATTATGATAGATTTTTATATCAAAATCAACAACAACAATTACAACAAAATCAAATTAATTATAATCAACAACAACAACAACAACAACTTCAGCAACAACAACAGCAGCAACAATATAACCCATATCCTACTCAAAGTTACCAACCTCAACATCCACAAACTCAAACACCACAGCCAATACAACAATATCAACAACCTCAACCTCAACAACAGTATACTCAACAGTCTTATATCCAACCTCAACCTCAACCTCAACAGCAACAACCACCGCAACCACCTCAACCACAAGAGAATTATGCGCCATATCCAACTTATAACTAGGAGTAACATTTTAATTTAGATTATAATTCAAACTTTAATAGATGGAAGCATTTGTATTTTTAATATTATACTCATCTATCTTTTGAATAGAAGACAGAAGTAAGAAGTAGTATGTAAAATTATGGCAGAATGGCCTGTCCGGAATTATATTTATTAGCTTCTAGCTAACGATCTTTTTACCTCAGATTTAAAATAATTCATCAAAAAAATGCATATTCATTCAATTAATAATACAGTAACATTATTGATTAATCATAAATTCATTAAAAAAAGTTCAAAGTAAAAAAAAAAAAAAAATCATTAGAAAAAGTCTATAAAGAATTTGAAGGTAATGAAGAATTATTATTTGACAGTCTTTGTAAATATTCAATCAATAAACTATAATTATTTCTAGTCTCTGGATAATCAATAAATATTTTTTCAACTAATTGTAATTCAATTGGATTTAATCTATTTAAAAATAAATCTGAATTACTATTTGCTATACCAAATCTTGAATTACCATTATTTGAATAATTATTATTATTATTATTACTATTATTACTATTATTTCTACTATTGTTATTGCTATTGTTTGTTAATTTAGATAATTTATCCAAATTATCCATAACTAATTTTGTTGCATCAATTTCATTTGAATTATTAATATTATTATTCAAATTAATATTTGGATCTTTTAAATTTTTTAATATTTCTTGTTTTGCAACAACTAAAATATATAATCTTTCTTTTGAATCTGGTAAAATCCAAGGAATATTTTGTAATTCATTACTTTCTTCATTATCAATAATTTTATCAAATGCATTTGCAAATTTTGGTAATTTATATTTTGTAACAAATAAATAAGAATCTTTAATAAAACTTGAATCAATTGATTTTTGAAATTTAACAACACCATATTTTGATCTTGAATAAAAATAATCAAATAAACTTTTAAATTTTTTTTTTGAATCTTCATTATTTTGATCTTCAATTGGTAAAATTAATTCATATAATAATAATTTTCTATTTGGTGATGATGAAACAACACTTAATAAATATTTTTCAGCTTTAGTTGAATCTAATCTTCCTTCAATTTCAATTAAATTTGGTTCATTTGTTGAATTATCTTTCATTGTTGATAATAATGAATTAGCCTTTTTAATTTCTTTATTAATTAAAAGATTTGTTAATAATTTTGAATTATCATCTTTATTAATTATAAAATTATGATTAACTAATTTTAAATTTAATTTTAAATCTCTAACATAATTATGGAAACAAAAATTAGCATTCCATTCAAGATCTTTTTCAGTTTTCTTTTCTTCATTATATAATGATGTAGGTTCAAAAGGATTATAACCATCTTCTTCTTCTTCATCATTTTCTTCTTCTTGTTTATTTTCATTCTTTTTATCATTGTTTAATATGTTATCTATATCCATGTCAATATCATTATTATTATTGTTATTATGGGGTTCATTGTCATTATCATCTATAAAATCATAATTCATATTATTATCATGATCATAATCAAAATCATCATTATTATAATCATCATTAATTATAGGAGTCATTAATCTTCTATGAATTTTTGAATTATCTAAACTTTTATCATCATCTTTATTTATATCAGTAGAATTATTAGATTTAATTGGTCTATTATCAAATTGTTGTTGTTCATTATTTAAATTTAAATTTTCATCTTCTAATAAAATATCACCTTTATGAGTTCTTCTAACATTTGAAAGTTTAACTTTTTCAAAAGTTGCTAATTCCATTGCATCTTTAATAGCCTTTTCTTTTTCTAATCTTAATTGAGGATTTAATAATTCATTAATTGATAATTTAACTAATGAATTAAATGGAATTTTATTTTCAAGTACTGATGTACGTAATTCAATATTTTTAGAATCTTTTAAATTGACATAAATACGAATTGATGAATCTTTATAATCTTTAATATTTAATTTAGATGTAGTACTATCTAAATGATTATTATAAAGTGCAGCTTCTAAATCATTAGAATATTCAGAACTTGTTTTAATATTTTCATTTGATTTTATAATTGATTTACATGATATTAACATATCATTAAACATTTTTTCAAATCTTTTTTTAACTGCATCTCTTGCCATTATCGTTATATGATTATCATTTGATGGACTTGAAGATTTTGGTTTTATATCTTTCTTTTGCTTTTTTAAAGAAGGTTTTTCATCATCAACATTTGATTTTATACTTCTCTTTTTACCATCAGAATTTTTCTTTTTATCAGGTTTATCATTAATATTTAAATCATTCTTTTTATCAAAATCTAAATCATCTTCATTAACATCTTCATCATCTGAATCATCCATATTTTGATCTTCATTTAAATCTTCATCAGAATTAAAATCTTCATCGACAGAACTATCATTATCAGTATTAACATCACCATAATCAATGAGTTCTTGATTCTTTATTAGAGATTTATCATCAATGAATTGTTGTGGATCTATTTTACAAACCAATTTTGAATCATACATTGAAGGCATACAAATATTACATTTATATGTTTTTGGAATCTTCTTTCTATCATCAGACCCTAGAATACAGATATTATGTTGCCATGAAAGACAACCTTCACATTGGATCATCAGTCTTTCATCTTCATCAGAATCATAGTTTTCATCAGTAGTACCACAAACCAGACACAGTACATGACTATTATTATCTATTTCTTTCTCTTTCTTTTGCTTAGGCTTTGTAGGTTTCTTGCTCTTGGTACCTTTCTTTGTATTCACACTAGTCTTTGTATTTGCACTAGTCTTTGATTTTGGAGCTGGTTTATTCTCTTCTTTAGCTTCAACAGTCTCAACTTTCTCAGTATTTTCTTCTTCATCAAGAAATCGTTTAGGGTTTTTCCCTCTGTTCATTCGAGAAGAGCGACGCATTTCCATTGTGACTATAATTACAACACAACACAATCCCAACCACTGAATTCTATTCTATTCTTTCTTCTTCTTCTTTAATTCTTCTCAATAAATTTTGCCTCCTTTAAAAAAAAATTTTACCGCCCCAAAAAAAAAAAAAAAAAAAAAATGAATTCCGACTTTTTTAAATTTTTAAATTCCGAGGGCAAAAAATTTAAAAAAAAAAATAAAAACAAAAACAAAAAAATGAAAACAACAAACAACTAAAAACAAATAAAAGAGAAAGAGAAAAGAGAGTTGGTGTGATGGATTTTTCTAATATTGGTACTACTTCCAGAAGAACGGGGTTCCATGTCTCCAGAGATATCCCAAGAGATAGCAACAACATGGAGAACATTGACGATTTCTTCAACCAAGATTCAGAAGATCAAAACGCGCTTTCAAATTTAAACAATAAAACAAAGAGATCAAGTATAGGGAGAGATAGTAGTAATGATAGCAGTAGAGTCAGAAGAAGAAGTAGCAGCAGTTATGGAGCTGGGTTTGGTAATAGAAGAAGCGCGATAAACTCTGCTTCAGAATATAGAAGAGATTCACCTCTACGATCACCTTTAACTTCAACAGTTACTTCAAAATCATCTTTACATACCAAACAAAGCAATAACAACAATAATCATGACAACTTTTCTGATAATTATGATGATGGGTTTAATGATAATATGGATCAAGGTGAGGTCGATATGGATATAGATAATGAAGCTGATGGTTCAATATTAAATAACGTTTATGATAATAATAATAATAATAATATTAATGATAATGATAATGATGATAATAATGATAACGATAATTTTGATGATATTCAACAATTTCATTCAAGTCCAACAAAGAGAAGGAATAATAAAAAATTATCAAGCCCCATTTTTTCATCTTCTACAAATTTAAAACCATCATCACGTTTAAGTCATAAGAATAATAATAATACTCAATTATTAAAGAAAAAATCTATAATTTATGATTCTGAATCAAATTCTGAACAAGAAGAAGAAGAAGAACAATTAGAAAAAGAAAATGATGATTCTGATATTGATCAAGATTATATATCAAGTCAAACAAATAAAAAATCACAACAATCAAGAGGTAGAGGTAGATCAACTTCTATTAAAAAACAAACAAAATCTAAAAAAATTGAAAAAAGAGAAAGAACAACATCAAGTTCTAAAAGAGGTAGAAGACTTAATCAAGATTCAAATAATGAAAGTGATAGTGAAAGTGATAGTGATAATAATTCAAAAAGATCTAGAAATTCTTCTATTCAAGCAAAACCAAAAATTCATGTTATTAATGTTGAAGAATTACAAGAAAAGAATAAAGAAGAATCTAATACACCAAATGTTAGAAGATCATCAAGAGTTAAAATTCCTCCTTTAGCATTTTGGAGATCAGAAAGAGCAGTTTTTGAAAAAGGTAAAGGTGATCAATTTGCTACTTTAAAATCAATCATTACAGTTGATGAAGTACAACCAACAATTAGATCAAGAGCTCCATCAAGAGCAAATTCAAGAGTTAATTCAAGAAGACCTTCAAGAGTATCATCAAGAGTTAATTCAAGAAGTAATTCTAAAACAAGAATTTCAAAAATTTCTCATAATAATAATTTTGAAACAATATCTGAAGAAGATTCAATAATTTCAAATACACCACCACCACCAAAAAAATTAAATAAACAAGAAAAATTAAATAAAGATGTATCAAATGGTAAAATTCCAGGATCTGAATGGTTAAAAAAGGGTATTTTACAAATTGATACATTTGAAAAATTAAATAGTGATGAAAAATCTCCAAGAGTTATAGCTTGGGCAAAAGGTACAGAAAAATATAGTACAGATATGAAAACTAATGAAGATATATTTAAATTAGCTATATTATTTGATAAAAATAAAGATTTTATAGCTAGTGGTATGATGTTATTACCAAAAGATGGTAAAAAGGGATTAAGAGGTACAGAAACAACATATTTTGTATTTTATTGTATTAGAGGAATTATTGAAGTAACATTATCAGGAACAATATTTTTAATTAATGAAGGTTGTTCATTAGAGATACCAATGGGAAATTTTTATGAATTTAAAAATGTTGGAGATGATGATGCATTATTATTCTTTGTTCAAACAAGAGGTCAAACATATAATGATATGGATGAAGAAGATGAAGATGATGAATGGGATTGAATTTACCTTGTTTTCTTTTTTTAAATTAGGAGTTATTTTTATAAAGTTTTTTAATACCTGTAATTTATATTGATTATTTATATAGTAATGATTGTTTTTTTTTTAAAGATAAATTTATGTTTAATATACATGATACATGAAAAATTAAATGAGTAGTAGATAAAATATATAATATAAGGAGAGAACTAAAACCAATAAAATCAAAAGAAAGTACAACATAATGCAGAAAAAGAAGTAAAACCAAAAACAAAAGTGAAATGACAAAAATAGAAAAGAAAAAATATAAAAAAGACAGAAATATTATAAAATTAAAGAATCAAAAATTTCGAATTGAATTAATGCAATGTAATGTGTTTTTTGTTGATAATTGTTTTTATAAAAATTTGAATAATGTATAAATAATAAAGAAACCAACTAAACTCAAACCAACCATTTTCCAAATTGATTTACCAGCAGCCATAGATCTTGTTAAATTAGTTGAAGATACTTTAACTTTATCCATCAAAGTTGTAAATCCATCGTTTAATTGATCAATTATTGAAGAATCTTGTGCTGCTTGATTTTGAATATCTTGATTTATACTTCTAAAAGTTGATAATTTTGAAGCCAATTCTTCAAATCTTTGATTGTTCTAAAAAATTTGAAAGGTTAGTTTTCCATCAGTATTAAAAATAGATAAAAACAACTTACATCTTGTTCAACTTGAGCGTATCTCGACATGTTTCTTTAATTTAATTTTAATGTTGGTTTTTAATGTTTTTGTGTTAAATTTTGTTTTCCTTTAAATTTTTTTTTGCCTTCAGAAAATGTTTGGATGTTCTTTTGAGGTCGCTTTTTAGATCAATTTAAATTAATTCTCGAGATTTAGTGTTTAAAGTGTATTTAGAGTCTATTGTTTGAAATAGAAGTGAGTGGTATTTGTATGAAACTATATACAAAATTTGAACTAATGTTTACTCACAAAATTTGCTCTAAAATGGTGATATTACGTAAGATATTATATAATACTCAGAAATAGGGGCCATTCTATTTTATTCATTTCTTCTTCTATTTTAACAGTTTTAACGTGTTTTAAAGATTGAATATAATCGAAATTTCAAATTAAATCCATTTAATCTACTTTTTAACACACTTTTTCTAACAAAAATATTCACTTTTTAGACAAAATTATCAAAAAATTCATCAAAAAATTTCTTCAAAAAAAATTTCGTGTTTACTTTTTTCAAAAAATTTCAAAAATAAATAAAAAACTTTACAAAAACACAAAAAACACCAAAATTAATAAATTCAGAAACAAGTATGGCAGTCACTAGAAGACATAGAAAGTCATCATCTGTTGGTAATATTGACGTTGGTGACACTAGAGTCAGATCTTTGTCAGTCTCAACTCCTGGTTCTATTGAACAATCAAATTCAAGAATTAATGAATTATCAAAGACTTCAAAAACTGATTCTGAAATACTTTATAAAATTAAAGTAGCTATATTTGAAATCTTATCAAGACATGTTTGGATTTTACCTCTGTTTATTTATTTATCAACCAATTTAGCATATTTAGCTAGTGGTAATTATACTGAAACTAATCCTCTTCATATGTTTGTTGCTATTTCTTATCAAGTTGGTGATAGTAATCAATATGCTAAAGGTATTAAAGATCTTTGCTTCATCTTTTTTTATATGATTTTCTTCACTTTCTTAAGAGAATTTGTTATGGAAGTCTGTATTAGACCATTAGCTAGTTTCTTTGGTATTAAAAAGGAAGGTAAAATTAAAAGATTTATGGAACAAACTTATTCAGTCTTTTATTATGGTACTTCTGGTCCAATTGGTCTTTATATTATGTATCAAACTGATTTATGGTTATTTAGAACTGATACAATGTATAGAACTTATCCAGATTTAACAAATGAATATCAATATAAAATCTTTTATCTTGGTCAAGCTGCATTTTGGGCTCAACAATCTTGTTTATTAATTTTACAAGTTGAAAAACCTAGAAAAGATTTTAAAGAATTAATCTTTCATCATATTGTTACAATGTGTTTAATTTGGTTAAGTTATGTTTTCCATTTTAGTAAAATGGGTCTTGCTGTTTATATTACAATGGATGTTAGTGATTTCTTTTTATCAGTTTCAAAAGATTTAAATTATATTGATTCACCTTTACAAGGTCCATGGTTTATATTCTTTATCGGTGTTTGGGTCTATTTAAGACATTATATTAACATTAAAATTTTATGGTCTGTATTAACTGAATTTAGAACTGTTGGTAATTATACTTTAAATTTTGCTACTCAACAATATAAATGTTGGATTTCTTTACCAATTGTCTTTGTCTTAATCTTTGCTTTACAATTAGTTAATCTATATTGGTTATTCTTAATTTTTAGAATTCTTTATAGATATATCTTTAGTGGTGTTACTGAAGATGAAAGAAGTGATGATGAAAGTGAAGGTGAAGAAGACTCAACTGAAGATTCAGATGAACTGAAGAAAGATGAATAATAATGAAAAAAAAAAATCATTAATCATTCAATCTTTTATTTATCATTTTTCATAAACTCATATTTAATATACTAATCACAAAAATCAATAAAATATTAAACAATATCATTTTCATTGTTTATATATTTTTCTAATACTTACCTCTTCATCATCTCATATTAATAATGTACAATCAATTGCATACCTCATCTCACAATTACTTTTTTTTTTACAATCTCTTGAATCATCTTTTGCTTGTTAAAAATCATTTAAATATATAATCATTACAATAAAAACCTATAAATTGAAATTAATCGTAATTTTGTAGATAAAATAAATTACTATGCGAACCTACAACCATTATAAAGTAATAAAGAAGAAAATAAAATTAATATCCCAATATATACCTTTCTTCTTCACGAGTAAGTGATAACTTTTGATAAATTTCTTCTAATAATTCTTCTAATACTCCTAATTTACGTAATTTATTAACTTTTATTTGATTTTCAACAATACAACTCCCCCAGAAAGTAGCAACTCCTAATTTCTTATTTTTTAAAGTTTCAATATTTTCATAATGAATTGATAATTTTAAAAATCTTATTGATTTACCTAAATATTTATTTGTATTTTTTAATTCTTTTATAACAATAATTTCATCAATAATTTCTTTAATAATTTGTTTTAAACCTTCTTTATCATTAGACATTAATTCAAGTCTTTCAATTTGATTTGTTGAAAATAATGAATAATAAAAATAACTATTATAATCACAAATAATTGCTCCAATAGTATTAGAAAATAATACTTGTCTAATAGACATTGTGAATAATGTTATAAATGATGAATGTTTCAAGAAATCACAATCAATAAATCCATCTTTTAAATTTAATTCAATAAATTCATTATGAATATCATAAATTTTATTTATATTTGATGTTTTAACTAAAATTGGCATAATATTTTCTCTTTTGTTATTTTTTAATAGTATATCAGTAAAACAAGAATAAGTAAATGAACTAGTGGTTGAATGTATACTTTTAAATCTTTTTGTAAGTTTTAAATCTCTTTTATAGAAAATTGATAGTATTTCTGAAAGACAATGAATAATATCATAAAGTAAAAATTCAATAATGTCAATCTGTCTAAGATCTGAATCTGATTCATAATAAGCTTCAGGTTTAAAATCAAAACTTGATAATCCCATTTTGTTTGTTGCAACAATATAACCAAAATAATCAACAAGTTCAGATAATGGTTTTGATTCTTCAACTTTAATAGCAAAACATGGAGCCATTTTAAGAGAAATAAATCTTTCTGGATTATTAGTATATTCATTGTGAATATCATCATTATTAATATTATCTTTGTTATAGTTTAGAAATTTTAATGGTCTATTAAGGAATATAATGGTATTGAAATATTTATCTATTAAATGACCAAAATTTCTAGTACCATAAATATTATATCTGAGTAAACCAATCTCAAGCATAATATAATCAAGTTTAATATTATCTCCATTATTCCAAATACATTTCCCAGTAACCATTCCTATTGTATCAAGTAACAAATAATATCTAAATTGATGTCTTCTAATTTTATCATTATCAGAATTTAAAATTTTATCAATTGATTTGAATTTCTCTTTCCAATTATTAAGTTTAACTTTATATTCTTCAAAAGATAAATTTTTCAAACTATTTAATTCATTAATAGACTGTATTAACTGGTAATATTCTTCTGATTCCATTTTTCTATCTTGGATGTTGGTATCATTAGAGTCTTGTTATTTGTTATTTGTTATTTTTGTGTCATGTTATTTGTTACTTGCACTTATTTGAAATTCGAAAAAAATAATACTACAAATGAAAAGATGGAAAATATTTCAGATTAACAATATGGTTATTCATATATTAATGTTAAAAACTTCTTTTAAATTATTAAGACTAATACACAGAATGAGATAGAGGGGTTTGATTTTTTGATGTTTTGGTTGAATGTTTTTTATGCTTTAGAAGAAAACTTAAGCTTTTGATAAAGCCTTCTTAACAGCATATCTTCTTTGTTTCTTTAAAACTAAAACTTGGAATCTTTCAAAATCAGTTAAAGCAGATCTCTTTTCTCTTTGAGCAATCTTTAAAGCCCAAGCAGATTTTGACCATTTACCAGCAACATCAGCAGCAGTGAATTTCTTTTCAACGGTAGCAGTTCTAGCACCTCTTGGTAATGAGTAGGTTAATGGGGTTAAGACAACGTGAGCTAATGAGATTGATTGTCTTGGGACACCAGTGGTTGGACCATCAACTAAAGCCTATAAGAGATAAATTCATTGTTAGTATACTTTTTCGATATAAAAATATAGGATTAATAATAAAAATGCAATAATGAAGTAATAAATAGAATAGATCATTTTGTTTGTGAATAATACTGATTATGATTATGATATTGATGATGAAGTGAATTATGAATAAGAAGGTTCATGAATAGTATTGAATGTTTGTTAACTTTGAAATTATTTCATTATAATCAAAAAATGCACAAATGGAATGATGGTTGAATATAAACTTAAATAATAATAACGATATATGTTCTGAATATTCTCTTCTTATTGAAATTAAACATCTTGAGTTATAGACTATTCTTTTTGAAATCTTTTAAATTGAATAATGAATTTTGAATATGAATTTTGAAACTACGATATTTATAACTTCTAATCATGATAAAATAATGAGATCTCCAATAGGTTTTTAATATTTTGAATAATTACTTGTTATTCTTATTTGATATTTTGAATTACTTTATTACTTCCTTTTATTGATTTAATTAATTAATCATCTTGAACTTTACATACTCTTTTGTGATCAATGATTTCAACAATGGTAGCTAATTTACCTTTGTATTGACCTTTGTTGACTAAGACAACACGACCGACTTCAACTAATCTCCAGTTACTGGCTTTGACAGAGGTTTCAGTAGACATTTTTCCTTTTGCTTTTGAACTTGAAGAATTACTTTTTGAATTAAAGTTGATTAAATTTGATATTTTTTTGTTTGGTTATTTTTTTTGTGTTTTTTTGAAAAATTTGTTAGGGGAAAAAAGACAGTCACATGAATTTTTATAGAGTCTGTTGCAGTGGTGTAAAGGTTTTGTATGTTGGTAGTGTTGTGAATGGTTTGTGAGTAATATATATGTGTATTAATAATTGTATTATACTATATCTACTCTTCAAACACACTCCTTTCCCTACAAATATTTGTTGTGTTGAACCTTTTAATGAATTCTGTGGTGTCCAGATGTTGGAAATTTGAGGAAAGCCCTAAAACTTCACGTGATTTTAACGAAGCCCTAAGATTTGCCACCCAAAAAAAAAATGCTTTGAAAATTCTTCTTCTTCTTTATAAACAACTATTAAAACAATTAGAAGTTATTAGAATGATTTGAAAGGTATGTGAGAGTTTAGAATAGATATATTTGACTACCATAACACACTCAACTTTAATGATGATTATAATTTGCGTTTGATTATGTATTATAGATAGAGACACGCCTAGTTTCAATTATTGTTTATAGTATCATTATGAAAACAACCTTTATGTCTGAATTTAATTTAATCAATATGTTGTTTTTTATGGTGGTTCAATATGTTTTGGTATTTAATTGAGTTTTATGTTACTAACATTGATTATAGTGTATGTGTTTTCTTTTAAAAGATAATTCAAGATTTTATTCTTTAAATGGAGAGGTTTAGATATCAATGATGAAAAAGTATGCCATATCTTGATCGGTTTATTAATTTAGATCAATGAAGATGTAAACTACTAATTATACCAAGATCTGTTCTGAAATTATATCAATTCTCTTCAAAGTTTTCTTGTTCTTTTTTTCTTAAGGAGAAGTTTTACTAACAAAAATATTTAATTACAATAGTACTCTTCAATACAATCTTATTTATATGTATATTTGTATATTCATTCTTTTTGTAATTGATTTAAAGTTTCATAATTCTAAAATTTAATGTAAGACTTTTGTAAATTTAAGTAAAATTTTTTAAGATTCACCAGCAACATCTTTACCAAGTCTATAACTACCAATTGATTTACCCCAATTAACTTTTGATCTAGTTATTGGTAATTGTCTTCTTAATGATTTAAATAATGATTCATTTAATTCAATTGATATTTTTTTACTTAATTTTTTTTGAAATTCATCTTCAAATTTTAAAATTAATTTAATTAATGATTCAACATTTGAATTATTAAAATTTAAAATTGAATTTGTTGATAATAATTCTTCATGATGTTTTAATCTAACATTACCATCTTCAAAATAATGAATATCAATATCAATTTCACCAAATAAAATTGATAAATTTGTTAAATTAATTTTATAATGAGATTTCCAAATACCATTCCAATAATTATTTAAATTATTATCTTTAATATCTTTAATTAAAACATGTAAAACATTTGAATCTTCATGATCAACATATAGACCAAGTGCACCATGAGGATATCTATCATGTGTATATTCTAATAAATTATCATAAATTTCTCTCTTTATTAAATCTTCTTTATTAACTCCATCTTTATTAAATAATTTTAAATCTGGGAATGATTCAACATTTGAAACTTTATTATTAGTATGATCTAATTGAAAAGTTATACCATTTATAGAATCATAATAAGTATTTTCATCCAATTGATTATATTTTGATACTATAATTTCATTACCTTCAACATTAACAATAACATTATTATTATTATTATAATTTTGTAATGAATTATAAATTTCTGATGATATATTTTTAGATGATATTAGTTTTAAATCTTTTATAACAATTGGAATTTCTGGTTCTGGTGTATCTTGAATAATCTTATCAATGATTTTATCCAATGAATCGTTAATTACTGTCATCTTTTGTTTTATTTTGAATTTTATAATTTAAAAAAAGGGTTTTGTGTTCAAAGTTTTTTGGTTATTATTTTTTTTTTTAAGGAAAAAATCACACGCTTACGTAATCACAATATATTTATATAGAATAACTTAATTAAATGAGTTATATATCCTTTACTAGTCTTTAGTATCCTTTACTAGTAGTTATTACAACAGAATTAGAGAATGTCATATAGTTCAAGAAAAAAACACACAATGATTTATTAAAAATTGTCCACAAAAGGCTTTATATAAGAGGAATAAGAAAGAAAAAAAACACATATACACATAAACAAAAGAAGCAGCAAAAAGAAAACAAAAGGGAGAAATGTTATGGCAATAATAATAATAAGGAAAATAAGAATAGTAGAGTCATCAAGACTCAAAAGAATGGAAGGTTTGTTAATAGAAATTAAAAAAAGAAAAAAAAAAGTGTGAAGGGAAAAATAAGAAATATGAAATGGGTTTGAAGTAATAACAAATAAATAATTTTAATCTTCTTCATCTTTTGATTTTTGATTCATAGTTCTTGCTAATTTAACTAATGGAGCTAATGAACTAACATCATCTGAATTTAAAATAAATGGATCTTTTAATAAATCTGTTGCATTTCCTCTATCATTTGGATCAACTTGTAATGTCCAATTCAAAAAATCTTTTAATTGTGAACTTAAAACATCTGGTTCTTTTAAAACTGGTGTACCATTTGTTGCAATTAAATATAATGCTCTTAATGGAGTTTCATTTAAATATGGTGGTTCTCCTTCAATCATTTCAATAATCATAATACCTAATGACCAAATATCAACTTTTGGTCCATATTCTTTTCTTGAAACAACTTCTGGTGCCATCCAATATGGAGTACCAACCATTGTTGTTCTTTTTAAATTAACTTCATTAATTTGTGCACAAAATCCAAAATCTGTTAATTTAATATCACCATCCATTGATAATAAAACATTATCAGATTTAATATCTCTATGAATAACACCTTGTGAATGTAAAAATTGTAAACCTGATAAAGTTTCACGACAAACTGCACCAATTTGTCCTTCAGTCATAACACTATGTGTAACAACATCTGTTAATGAACCACCTTCCATATATTCCATAATTACCCAAAGATCTCCCTTTAATAAAAATGAATCAATAAAATTAACAATATTTTTATGTTTTGAACCTTTCATAACTAAAATTTCATTAACAATTAATTCTTTCTTTGGTTGTTGTTCAAGATTCATTTGTTTAATAGCAACACACATATTATTACCAACTTCATAACCTGTAAAAACACCACCTGATGCACCTTGTCCAATCTTAACCAAATTTCTATATTTTTTACTTGGATCACCTTCAGAACAAATAGTTTTTAATTTAGCATAAACTTGTGCATTTCTTCTTCTCTTTTCTTCCTTCTTTCTAGCAGCTATTATAGCAGCTTGTTGAGGATCTCTAACAGGTTGATCTTTTGAAACTGGTGCTGGTTGTTGTTCTTGATTCTTATCATCATTATCAGTTGTAGTTTCATTAGTATCTGGAATTGGTGGAATTGTTGGTGTTGATGGAATACTATCAACATGTTTTGGAATTGGTGGTGGAGGTGGAGGTGGAGGTCTTGAAGGTTGAGGTGAAGAAATAATTCTATTTGGTGATTTAATATCTTCCATATTAATCTTTGGAGTTGGAGGATGAATTGAAGGTGACATTAATCTTTGATTATTATTTTGACTCTTTATTGATAAATTTCTTTGTAATGAAACATTCGGAGTACCATTAATTGATTGAGGAGGTCTTGGAGGTGGTCTTGAAGGAATAAATTGTAAATCTTTTGGAACATCTGGTGAACTTTGAGGTTTTGATAATTGTTGTCTTGGAGTTTGATAATTATTTGAATTTGGTGAATTAAAAGAACCAATAATTTGATTTTTTGGTGTCATATTATTATTAATATGATTATCAAATTTTTTAAATACTTTATCTTCATTATTTGAATTTGTTTGATCTTGATAAAATGCAACAATATCCATAACTGCTTGTGGATTTTGTTCTTGTTCAAATTTTGAAATACCACTTGACATTAATAAATTTTCCCATTCAATTGGTAATCCAGTATATTGACCATCTTTATCAATACCTACATGTGCAACATGTTTTGCATCAAATGGAGTTGAAATTTTAATACCATTGCTACCATTACCACCATTTGAAGAATTTGATGATGATGAAATTCTTTTTGAATCATAAGAATTTGTTGATGATCTCATACTATTAACAAAATTTGAAAATACATCTTTAACTTTATTCCCACTTTTTCTTTTTGATGTAAATGGTGAAACATTTTGTTTTGGACGTGATTGAGGTTGTTGTCTTTGAATTCTTGGAGAAGAAGATGTTGATGAAGTTGGAAGTTTAGATGATTGAACAATTTGAGGAGATGATGAAGAAGGTTGATTTGAATTTAATTTTGATTGTTGTAATATTTGAGGAGATGCTAATTTATTTTGATTTGTTGATAATGATTGTTTGGGTATCATTGAAGAAACAAAGTTATTATTTGTTAATGAAGATTCTGAAGAAGAAGAAATATTTGTTGTATTAACAATCATACTAGTATTATTAATATTTGAATTTGAAGTATTATTACTACTTTTTTCATTTGATTGATTAATTTCTTTTAAAGTTAAATCACCAATTTGTTGTTGTTGTTGATCTGAATTTAATTCAGGTATATTAATATTTGAAGATGTTGCAATTGGTAATTGATTTTTTTCAAAATCAAATTTATTTTCTTCTTCTTCATTATTATTAATATTATTAATATTATTATTTGATGAATTTGTTGATGATTCATATAAAAATTCATCAATAATTTTATTTTCAAAATTTGAACCATTTTCAAAAGTTGAATTTGTTTTTAAATCTTGATCAATATTTAATGAATTTGAAGTTTTTGGAATATTTTCATCATAATTTGATGAAGTACCAGTTTGTAAATTATTTTGATTATTATTATCAATAAATATTTCTTGAGTTGATATATCATTTGATTGAGTTTCAATTCTAAAAGGATTTCTTGATTTTATTGAAGTATCAGTATTAATTGTTTCAACAGTTGTATCATTAATATCATCATTATTATTAGTAATAGTTGTTGTAATTTCATTATTTACTATATTTGAATTTGAATCAAGGTTATGATTAATAACATTATCACTTAAAGCCTTTTTAAAAGTTGTTGTTGTTGCAGTATTTACCATCACATAACCTTGATCATTTGAACTATCATGATCTAATTCATCATCTTCAGATTCAATATTTGATTCTTGTAATTTTTTATTATCTTTATTTTCAATATTTTCAATACTATTTTCAATATCTAATTCATTTGTACTCATTGAAGACATTGTTGAAACTCTTTTAAAATGAATTGGTTCATCTAAAGAATTAATAATTTCATTAACTCTTGTATTTCTATTTTGATTTGAAGGTTTTCCAGGATCTAAAGTAATTGAATTATTTGAATTATTTTCTTCATCATTATTTTGTATTATTGTTGAATCATTTAAAGTTGAATTTGAATTTATTGTTGTTGTTTTATTGTTAATAGAATCTGTTGATTCTGCTAAAGCTGAAACGTTTAAAGTTCCTGGGAATCTTGGTAATGAACCAGGTGATAGATTCAATTGTTTAAAAGATTCTGTAACATTTGATGAAGATATTGAATTTTCATTATTATTATTTAAAATTTTTGAAGATCTTGGAGTTGAGAATTTTTCAACAAGAAATTGTTCAGTTTCAGAAACTAAAGAAGAATTTGAAGGAGAATTTGTTAATGATAGTTTCTCAGTCATGATTTTGTTTAAAAAGTGAAGAATAAATAATGATTGGAAAAGAGATGAATTTTTCTCTATATCTTTTTTTGTTTGTTGTTGTTTTATAAAGGAATGAAAATTAAAGTATATTGGACAAAATAATAATCAATCAATGTGTTGATAAATCAAGTAATTCAAGAGGGAAGAAATCAAAGAATATCCAACTCAATTTGTAGAAAGAAAGAAAGAAATGAATGGTTATCCTTGTTTGTTTTGTTTGTTTTTGTTTTCTTTAACGTGTAATAAGTCCTTCTCTTTTTTCTAAGATTATAAATGAAGGAAACACACACTTTTTTTTTTCTTTGAAAGCAGATATAAGGAAAGAATAAATTTGAAATGAATCTATATCTCTAAACTTCTCTAAAACCTTCAAATTCTTAAATTCAATTGATAATTTTTTGTTTAATTTTTTGTTTAAATTTTTGTTTAAATTTTTGTAAATTTTTTTTTTTTTTTTTTTTTTAACTTTCATCCGAACATTTTTTTTTACCCTGTTGAATACTTTTGAATTTATTTATTTATTTATTACTATTAAGTTGTTGCTATTAAGTTGGTGTTACTTGATCTCTGTATTATTTGAAAGCATTAATAGTTGCAATTAATTATTAGTTAAGAAGGAAATCATTGTAATGATGATGATGGAAATTATTTTAAAATACCACAAAATTCAAAATATTCAAAATTCTTTATTGGACCTAGTCAACTTGAAGATGAAATTGAAATTGTTATTAAGTCATTAAATATTTCTAATATTAAATCTGTATTTATTGATATTGATATATGACAGGGAAGAAATGATATCATTCTATTTCTTAATTCCACAATATAATATTATATTAAAAAAGGGTGTCCAATTATTTATATTTTTAAGAAATAAACTAGGTTTATGGTTCATTAGATTTCAATGGTCTTTTTTAGAATTTCTAATAATATTCCAATTATACCAACTTTTATCTTTGATGAAAATGTTCAACAAGAATTTTTACAATTCATGATTAAAAAAATGTTAGAAATTAATGAAAGAATAGATGATGAAAATGATGTATTTGTTTATACAATAAATCAAATAAAACAATTAAAAAGAATGAATTTTTTTTGGTTCTTTACCAACTTTTAATGAGAGTCCTTTCAGAAAATGAAATTTCAAGATATATATATGTTCTTTGATAAATCAAAATATTTATTTAAACCTGATGTTAAAGGCTTTAAAATTGATTCATATGAATATTTTACAACTTTAAATAATGGAATAAAAGAAAATTCAAATTATACTTGGATTTATCATTTAGAAAGTTTAGTTATTATTTATGATGATCGATACACTTCTAATTATGATAATGGAAGAAGATTAGATCCAAATATTTTATTAATTAAGAATAAAAATTTTGAAAAATTAACAAAATTAATTATTAATACAAGTTCAAAAATATTTATAATTAATAATAATTTCCCAAAATTATCAAATAAAATTAAATTAAATTCAGATAAAGAAATTGGTGAAATTAAATTTAATAAAAATAATTCATCAAAAAATTTAAAAATAAATGAATTTTCATTAATTGCAAAAAATAATATTGAAATTCAAAATAATTTATTTAATGAAGAAGATTTTTTAATTGAAAATTTAGAGATTAAAACTTTAAATCTTGATAAGAAATCATTAGATGCTTGTAAATTTATGTTAAATTCAAAAATTTCTACAATTAATATAAATAATGATATAGCAGAAAATGAAATTTCTTAAAAAAATGAATAAGTCAACCCTGTTGAAAATCTTTGTTTATTATATATAGATTTGAGTCCAGCTCATAATATAAAATAATAATAATAAATAATTAAGTATTTAATAACCAATTAATTCCTTGATAAATATTAAAATTTGAATTTAAATTAATTGCAGAAATTGGTAAAAATAACCAATTAAGATTAATTAAATCTTTATTCTTTAATTTTAATTGATTTAAATCTAATAAATTTTCAATTAAAAGAATTATTGAATTAATATTATTTAAATCATTATTATTATTTAATTTATCAATTTTATTAATAAAGAATAAAATTTTATTAATATTATTTAAATTTAATTTAAAATTAATTAAATTATAAATATCTTTTAAATAATTTAAACCAATTAAATCATTATTTAATAATTCAATATCAATTATTAAAATTAATTTTAAAATTCCTGTTCCTTTAACTAAAAAATTATTAAAATTATTAATACTTGTTGAATTACTTAATCCAATAATATTTATTGGTAAATTTAATTCATCAATTTTATTCATTATTGTTTTTTTACCAGATTTTTCATTTCCTATTAATAAAACTAGTTCATTATTATTATTTTCTTCTCCATCTTCTTGATTTTCTAATTCATCATCATATTCAAATTCTTGTTGTAATTCTTTATCATCATTATCATTAAGGCATTCTTCTTCTTGATCAAATTGATTTTGTGACGTATTAATCTTAAATATATCATTTGTTTTTTGAATAACTTTATTAAAAGAACTACTACCAGATCTATTCTTTTTTCTTAAAGGTGAATTAGGACCAATTTTTAAAATTGAATTAATACTAGTTCTATTACTGAATATTGAACTTATATTACTTCTATGACTTTCAGATTGTGATATTATTGAATGGTTGGAGTTGATTATGTCCTGTTGATTAGATTTTTTAAATTGTGAAGCAGAGACGTATTTATTATTATTATTATTGTTATTAAGCATTCTGGAAACTAATTCATCCTTCATCAACCAAAGAACACAGTAAAGAACATAGTGAAGAGAAGGGGGAGGTCAAAAAAGAAGGATTTTTGGATTTTTTATAGAATTTTTTCCAATTAAATTTAAATTAAAGGCATAATGCATTTCTGTTTAACCTTTTATTAGGAAAAATCAAAAAATTTCAATTCTGGCCGTAAAAAAGGCGATAAACATCTGGAATTCGAGGCAAAAACATAAAATGACATTTTAAATCCAATAAAACAATAAAAACAAATCAATAAATCAATAAATCAATAAAAACTATTCAATTCATTTCTAAAAATTCAAAAAAAATAAAATAAAAATAATCTGAAAAAAAATCTGCAGATCGTCATAAAAAAAAATTTAGCGAAAAAAATTAAAAAAAAAAAAAAAATTTAAGGTACCAGAAATTTTTTTTTTAATTTTAATTTATAATTCATTGTTGGTTTTATCAATGCAGATTGACCGTTGAGGGTATCCATTGTGTTTTGTGGGTAGACTCCAGAGTTTTCAGCTCTTTTTTGTGTTGTGTTGGTGCTCTTTTTTTGCTGCTTTGGTCTCTGGTTTATACTTTATGTCTTGTCATCCGATACTTTGATTCATATGAGACAGTTAGTTTAGTGTTGATATTTTGTATTTTGTGTTAACAGGTCAGTAACCAGTAGTATCATAGTATCAATTATAGATGAAGATGTTTGACTAGTAGATCTCTCTGTTTGATTATAGAATTATAAGCCAAAATTCCCCAAAAATTTAAACCTCAAAAACCTTATTTTATTCCCAACTACCAATAATCTTTCTCAATTTATCTGCTCTTTGATACCTTAAATTATTATCATCATCAAGTAATTCATTCAACAATTCTCCAAATATAACATCAATATATTTAGTATCATCCATTTTCTTCAATTTCCAAAAACATAATTGTAAAAATCTTTCTTGCTCATTTACTTCTTTTATAAGTTCATTAGTATAATCATCATTAGAAGTATTAATTAATTGATTTCCAAGATCCCAAATTCCAATTGATGTTGTTTCTAAACTTAAACTTAATTTTAATTCTAAATAACTAAGATAAATAAACAATCTATTCAAATCTTCAATATAAATAACTTCAACATCTTTGTTATATATAGAATTTATAAATCTAATACTATTATTTTCATCATCATTACTATTGATTGATAATTCTCCTTGTGATTCAATACTCTTTGATAATACTATAATTATACTTTTTGATACAAATTTGCCATCATTCTTTAAAACTAATGGAACAAATTTATTAAAAAGACATTGAATTAATCTCATCGAACTTCATTAAACATTCATTTATTCATTCATTCATTAAATAAACAATCATTCATTAAATAAACTCTTTAAAATAAAAATATTTAAAAAGAATTTTGCCTTCAAAAAAAATCAAAATAAAAAAAAAAAAAAAAAAAAAAAAAAAAAAAAAAAAAAAAAAAAAAAAAAAAAAAAAAAAAAAAAA
>JAJMKA010000058.1:0-16574 GCA_030563805.1 Ruyongia namnaoensis
AAAAACCATAGAAAAATCTATAAAAAAGCTAACTTCATACACGATAACTACCACGTTTGTTTAAAAAATAACAAGTCATCTTTTCTTTGAAAGGTACAATCCTTTGATAACCAATAATATCTTGCAATCTTTCATCAAAATCAATTTTTTGTTGGTTGTAATCTGAAACATTTTTATCCAAATCAAAATCTAAATAATTCTCATCAATACCATCATCAAAATTGTTCAACATTGGTATATCTTTCCCAATTGATTCTTTAACTTTATCAACAAGTAATTTAGTCATTTCTGGATTCTTACCAATATCAATGATTCTTCTTAATTTTGGTAAACTTGTACAAATAATTTCAAATTCATCAACTCTATCACCGTCCAATTTTAGAACCAACAATTCTTTAGCTTCACCTAGTATAAGTTCATTCAATTGAAATTCAAAAGATATATAGAACCTTTGTATATTTGGGAAACATGAAAGATCTAAAATATCAAATGATAATCCCTCTATTTGTAGATCTCTTAAATTTGGTGCTGAAATATCAATAAAACTATTTGAACTAGTTTCATATTTATAAATTCTAACATATAATGATTTTAATTTGGGGAAAGAGCAATCATTAAAGATGTAAACATCAAAATCATCCCCATTATCTAAATATAATTCTTCTAAATTTTCAAGTTTAATTTTGTTGATATACTGACCAAAAGTGTAATCATTCCGAAGATCATAATCATCAATATCACTTGGTATATTTCCTTCCTCCAAAACCATAGCTTCTTCGTCACCAGCTGAATAATCACCTGATACAATTTCATTTGAAATATAATGTCCATCTAAAAGACAAGATATCTTTTTCAATGATTGAAAATTTTTCATTCCTGGATCATTCTTTAAATCAAAAATCATATCAAAAAAACAGCTTCTTCTAAATTTGGAAATATCTTTAACATTTCTAAAGAAGATAAATTAGGTCTATAATTGGAACCAGTTTTTAAAAATTTGACATTTGGGAAACATAATTCATCGAATAGAAAAAAATGCTTACTAAAATCATCATAAAAGATGATTTCAATTTTAGTTTCCAATTTATTGATTTTAATGAATTGAATCAAACTCTCCGATGGATATGAAAGTTTTAAAGTTTTTAATTTATCACAATTGACTTTAAAAGATGTTTCTTCTTTATTTAATAAATCATCTCCCATCTCTTTATATTTGTAAAAATAAAGATTATTTATTTCTTCAATACCAATTTCTAAAATTTCTAATTCTGCAAACTTACAACTGTGAAACATTTCAGTTGATGAAATTGATAATATACTTAAATTCTTAAATTCAATATTATTGACAGATAAACTTACATCTTCAGATTCATATAACCCAAATGAATATAGATGATCTAATGGAATATATTCATTTATATTATAATTAGTAATTGAAGATTTTAATTTCTTGATTTCAGGATCATATTGCCATTTCTTTAGAATATATAGTCTTAATTCTTTAAGCTGTAAAAAGAAGTTCTTTAAAGATGATGCAACTTTTAAAAAATTTTCCAAACACTGAGATGGAATCATTAGACTTAATGATGTTATCTTTGGAGCTTTAATATAAAATAAATCTTGAAAATATTCTTTAATTAATAATAAATCTTTAGATTCCATAAATTCATTGTCTTTTAAACTTATAAGTAATTTTTTTAAATTTGGTAATTCTGTGTGAAAGTATTTAGTTTCTGCTGTTGATTCTGTATTTATGAAATGAAGAGGGCAAACTCGATAACAACCTCTATTAAAACTATAACTTTGAACACCTGGTAAAATTGAATCATCTGCAAAAGCTAAACATTCTAAATGAGACTGAAAATTAAGATACTCTAAGCGACTGATTTTATGATCCAATATGTGGTTGGAACGCCTTAGAAGTTCAAGTTCTTCTCCATCAATAGGATCATTAATAACAGTAGATTTCTTTGAATGTAAACCTTTTAAGAAAATATTTAATATTGGCCTTGAATTTCTAAAATTATGAATATCAAAAATTGAAAATATTGCATTTGAATCAATATTCTTTGGATCCCATTGTTGTTTCAAATCTTTATCTGGGTCTTTATATAAATGAATTATATTACTTATCTTATAAATAGTTGAGAAATATGGTGGTTGATTCAAATCATCCATGTAATAATCAAAACATCCTTTATACCTCTGAATTGACCCACTACAATTAGTTTCAAAAATTCCTAAACATTTCTCAATATCAGAGGCACTCAAATCTTTGAGAATTTCGATTGTTATTTCAACAGGTAATGATGATATATTGGCCATTGTAACAGTGTTGATTGAAGTAAAGGAGAAGAAACAAAATAGCAAGCAAAAATCCATTTTGACACAAACTTTAAAAATGACAGAAATAAAATGTGTCAATTGATTTTTTTTTTTTTTTTGTCGACGTGTTTAATTTTAATTTTAATTCAGCCTTAAACATCTGTTGTTGATTGGTTTTTACTATATCATTTGCTATTTAAATTGCATCAGGATCAGTTAAGATGTCTGGTGGGTTAAGGAAAAGAACCAAAGCTAACTCTTCAAAAGGTGCAACCACATCAATTGATAAGGATGTGGATGATTTATTACTAGAAAAGATTACAGAAAAACCTAAAGATGACACCAGTTCAGATTTATACCATAATATTGCTTTAATAACTGTTACAATACTTGCATTCTTTACAAGATTCTATAAAATTAGTTATCCTGATGAAGTTGTTTTTGATGAAGTCCATTTTGGTAAATTTGCTTCTTATTATTTACAAGGAACTTATTTCTTTGATCTTCACCCACCTTTTGCTAAATTACTAATTGCTTTAGTTGGTTATTTAGTTGGTTATGATGGTTCATTCAAATTCGATAATATTGGTGATTCTTATATTACAAATAATGTTCCATATATTGCTTACCGTTCTTTATCAGCAGTTTTAGGTTCTTTAACAATCCCAATTGTATTTTTAACTTTAAGAGAATTAAATTATTCAGTTATTACAGCTGTTTTTGGTGCTTTCATTGTATTATTTGATAATGCTCATGTTGCAGAAACTAGATTAATCTTATTAGATGCCACATTAATTATTTCTGTTGCTTTATCTATTTACTCATATGTTAGATTTTTTAAATTATCAAAATCACCATTTACTAAACAATGGTGGAAATGGTTAATTTTAACTGGTATTTCATTATCATGTGTCATTTCAACTAAATATGTAGGTGTATTTACATTTATTACAATTGGTTTTTCAGTTTTTATTGATTTATGGAATTTATTAGATATTGATAATGGATTAACAATTAGACAATTTATTAGACATTTTGCTGCAAGATTCTATGGTTTAATAGTTTTACCATTCATCATTTATTTATTCTGGTTTTATTTACATTTTGCTATCTTAACTAAATCTGGTCCAGGTGATGGATTTATGAGTCCAGAATTCCAAGAAACTTTAGGTGATTCACCTCTAGCCAAAGAAGCTAAACCAGTTAATTATTATGATACTATTACATTAAAACATAAAGATACTTCAGCTTTACTTCATTCTCATTATGCCAATTATCCATTACGTTATGAAGATGGTCGTGTTTCTTCGCAAGGTCAACAAGTTACTGGTTTCATTGGTGAAGATCCAAATAACCAATGGAAAATTTTACCTTACCGTGATTTCCCAGAAAATGATAGATTACATAAACCAGTATTTACTGAAGATATTGTTAGACTATACCATGTTGGAACTGATTCTTTCTTATTAGCTCATGATGTTGCTTCTCCATTATTCCCAACAAATGAAGAATTTACAACTGTTAATCAAGAAGTTGCAGTTCAAAGATTTAATGAAACTTTATTTAAATTACAAAATGGTGATAAAGCAGGTAAACGTTCATTATTAAAGACCAAAGCTCAATTTATTCGTGTCCTTCATGCTGATACAACTGTCGCTTTATGGACACACGATGATGTTACTTTACCAGATTGGGCATTCAATCAATTAGAAGTCAATGGTAACAAGAAGATTCAAGATGCTTCTAATTTATGGTTCGTTGATCAAATTACCGATTTAAAAGATAGTCGTCAAATATACGTTCCAAAACCTGTTAAATATGTTCCATTCTTCAAAAAATGGTGGGAACTTCAATTAACTATGTTTGCACAAAACAATAAATTATCAAGTGAACATCCATTTGCTAGTGATCCATTAAGTTGGCCTGGTTCTGTTTCTGGTGTTAGTTTCTGGACAAAAGATAATGAAAGAAAGCAAATTTACTTCATTGGTAATTTATTAGGTTGGTGGTTAGAAGTTGTTCTTATGGTTTCATTTGCTTTATTCTTTGCAACTGTTAAAATTTTTGAACAAAGAAAAATTAACTTATTACAAGATCGTCAAAGACAACAATTATTTAATATTGCTTTCTTATTTATTGGTTACTTATCACATTATGTTTTCTTCTTCCTAATGTCTAGACAAAAGTTCTTACATCATTATTTACCAGCTCATTTAATTGCTGCAATTTTATCAGCTGCAATCTTAGAATTCTTCATTGGTAGAGGTAAACAATTAAATCTTGTCATTATTATATTGTCTATAGCTTTAATCATTGTTTTCAAATTCTATGCTCCAATAACATATGGTGATGTTTCTTTAACAATTGAGCAAGTTAAAGCTAGAGAATTTTTCAACATTAAATTACATTTTTCAAAATAGATAGTCAAAAATATCATGCAATTAAAAAAAAAATTAAATAAACAATACATAGTGTAAACAACACTTTTTTTTTAAAAAAAAAGAATAACTTAGTTTGTAGTCATTGGTGTATGGAACTCATCATCTGAATTGCTATGAGAGTTTGTGATATTCTTTGTAGGTGTTCTCATAACAGTACTATCATTGTTGGGTTGTTCTTTCTCTAATAACATAGAGGTATCTTCATCTTTTGAAATTGAGGCCATATCAATCAATTTATTTCTATGAAGTTCTAAAATATCTTCAGGAACTTTAAATTGTGAATCATCTGTTATTTTCTTATCTTTAAGTAATGGATCAATAATTTTGTTCAACAACACTGCACAGTTTAAAATATCCTTTCTTGCAACCTTAGTTTTGCTAACAGGAATCATTCCATTTGGTTGTGTGGTTTTATCTTTATTAATTGGAAACATTTTGATATATTCATCTTTTAAAGAAGGTGTAATTTTGGAAAAGTATAGCTTCAAATATATGGAATTAACAGTGTCATCAATAAGCGAAGTAGCTCCAAACCCATTATTAATTCTTCTAATCTCTATTATTTCATAAAGAAGTACCAAAAGGTCAGAATTATAATTTGTAATACCGTTTTTAGATATATCATTTGAAATACCTTCTGCACAAGATATCATTTCACTGTAGACTAACATTGGAACGATTCTATCTGTATATCCATTCTCTGTTCTAATTATTTCTTTTACCAAAATACATAAATTTGAACATGCTAAATTCCAATTATTTGAAACATTAACCATCACAGAACTTGAACGACGTAATTTTTTGACAAATAACAAAAGCTGTGAAAAATCAGCTTGTAAGGCTAATATCTTGATATAAAATCTAACATAATCATAAACATAAACAAAATGCTTTCCAGGTGCTTCAAATTCAGGTTTCCATATAGAAATTATATTTTTGTAGGTAGATTTGATAGTTACCAGTGGATTTATAATCTCTTGAGCCTTTGATACAAGTCCATTTTCAAAGTAAATTACTGAAAGTCTATATCTAGGTTTATGATGCCATTTCTTCTTATCAAACGATATAAGTTTGTTAAGTGCACATGCAACAATTGATTGAAGTCTTGGTAGCTCTGAATCTTCAATATCCACATCATTAAAAAAAGTAGAATCTCCACGAAGAATTGACAATCCGTTTTCACAACTAACTTTACCTTGCTTAAAATATTTTAAAATAAATGAACACAATAAATAGTGAGGTTCAATACCTGAAGGTCTCAAAAGACATGATTTTTGACAATAATTTATAACAGTATCAACATCTAAATCCAATTTGTAACAAACTTTTGCCATATAATAGTATACTAACCAATCATCTGATCCCTTTTCTATTGAAATATTTAACAATGATTTACAAAGTTTTAATATTGGTTTAAAAATTTTAGTAGATAATGATGTCTTGTTTCTTGATAAACCAATCGAAGTAAGTTCAAAATTTGAATTTGATTTTTCAAAAGCCAAACCTTCCATTGGAGGCCTTAAACTATGATATAGTTGTTTAGTCAATGATAGATATAATCTTGATAAAATTTCATCATTATATTTGTAATCTTTTTTAGAACTGAAAATACTTAACGCCATCAAATAACAAAGGATAGACTTTCTTTGATTAGTAGCAATTATACCTTTCTTCTCCATTGAGTTAAGTTTATCAGCTGTCCATATAAGATCTTCTTCAACAAGAATAGAGTACGCTTCCCCTAATAAAAACCATGATTCAAATCTATCAATACCATAGCAAATATCATGCGACAAAGCTTTGATAATATGTTCAATGTCATTTACTTTTCCATGAACAGCCTTCTTTCTCTCTAATATATTATAAGATAATAATGCTTCATAATAGTAAATACCTCTCTCAACCAAATGGGTATCTATTACATCTACCTTTCTAAAATTAACAAACAACTGGCCATAATATGCTTTATACAACAAACTTGGTGAAAGATCAGAGTCTAAATAATCTTGAAAATTGGTTGTATTTAAATTAATTGTTAAATTATTTAGAGGGAATGACTCTTCAAGAACATCATGGAATTGAGTTAAAGCAGCTTTTATATCCGGTTTTGGAAATGAAAACACTGAGCATTTTCTGTTGGAAATAACGTCAAGTAAAAAATCACCAAATAATAATACCGATTTTTTATCCAAGCTATCTCTAGATGTCTTATGCTCAAATGGTGATACTCCTTCTGCACCTATAGATAAATGAAAACGACAATAAAGTAACTGTAAAATATCCAAATCTTTACCATTATCATCAGCTGGTCTTTCTTTAATGAAATATTGAAATAATCTTAGAAATCTACCATCTGCTGCATCACAATACCCATCATCACCTAGTTGATTATGGAGAATTTTAAGGAGTTCAAAATCATCATGAGAATGAGAAAGTTCATGATAAACGCAATATAACACAACTGATGTATTTGTTATAATATCCCTTAATTTAGCTGATGTTCTTATAGCTATTTCATTAAAAGTCTTTACTCCCTTTGATTTATTGTTATTCTCTAATATATTATAACAATAAAGTAATCTGAAGAAACATAAAACTTGATATAAAAGTGATGGTTTAGCATTAACAACAATCCAGGAATGTTTTTCCAAACATACACTATAACCTTCAATAAATTCACCAAAATATCCTAATATATCTAAAACAACATTACCTCTTTGTGCTTGAGACAACGAATCAAAAGATTCACCTGATATTTCATCCAATAAGACTGATAAGACAGTTTCAAATGCTGTAAGATATTTTTCAAATTCAGATTTCTTAATATAATTATCCAATAAAGATTTCCAAAGTTTCAGATTTAATGCTGTTGGATTTTGTGAAATAAATACTTCCATTGATCTTTCACCAACAGCTTGATCAGAATTATTATTATTATTCTTTAAAAGAATTTTTTCTAAGATACCAATCATTTCTTCAGCATCCATATATTCATCTTTCAAAGTTTTTTCAAAGGTTTCTAATGCTTTTAGTTTATCTCTTTGGTTTATAATAGCATTAATACTAAAATTAGGAATATGATCATAATTCAAATAAGAAATTGTATTTGATTCAAAACCAGAGGTTGAAAATTCATTATGAAGTTCATTTAGATTAAGTTTTAGCTGTTCAATTGAAAGAGCACCAAGATGTTGATTATACACCAATAGAACCCATTGGAATCTATAATGATTTAAACTTTTAACCTTTTCCCAATTTAATAAACATTGAATATATTTTGCCCACCTAGAGATGGAATCATTTAAATGATTCATTGAAGATTTAAAATCATATAAAGTATTCTGTGAAGTTCCTCTTACTTTAGTTTTTTGTTTAATTTTTATCCAATAGTTTATCAATATTTCCAGAATAGCTAATGATATATATAAAATTGAATTTCTAGTAGATTCCTCAATAATTGACTGATCAAATTCTTGGAAAACTATATTCTCTGATGTAAGAATAAACTGTTCAAGTATATTGAAAGAATAAGCTTCAAACTTTCTATCATTAATAAGGATGATGTCATTATGAGATGACAATAAGTACTTGAATAGTAATGATCTAACTTCAACATAATGATATGAACCTTTGTTTATAATATCAATAAAAACTTGTACATTTTCTGAACCTAATAAACTATAGTTAGAATGACCAATAACATCTGCCATTTTATCATTAGAATTTATTAGTTCTATTATAGAGATAGTAGATTTATTGGTGTTTTTAAATAAAACATCTGTATTAGATGATGACCAAGAAGTCAAACAATCATAAAAATCTTTTATAGCAGTAAATTTAAATTTTGAACCATCTTTAATAATTTCAGTTTTGTCATAACCTTCAATATTTTCCATTTCTAATGAATAATTTGATAAATAAGAGTTTAATTTATTTATGAAATCTTGTGATGATTCAACTGAGTTTGTTAATGATAATATTATTTCATCTGTTACTGTTCTAATTCTTTTACTTTCTCTTGAAGGTAATTCATCTGGTGCTTCACGTTTTAATGTATCATCTGAATTTTTAGAATTAGAAATTTCATCAGTTTCAATTATTATTTCTTCTTTTTCTTTTTCTTTTTCTTTTAATTGTAGATCTTGATCATTATTTGGAAGTTTAAAATTTAAAGTTTCAATACTATTGTTGAATAATTGATAATAATCTTTATAACGAAGTGTTCTTAGTCTATGTTTTGAAAACATATTTGAAAGTTTGATTAAAATATCTAACCAAGTGATATTATCTAACTGAAGAATGATATGATTCTTTTTCTCTAATTTATTTCTTTGTTCTTTAATGTAATCTAATACTATATTTAATTTATCCTTTTGTTCTATATGAAGATCTTCAACGTTAATTTTAATTTCTTGAATTTTTTCTAAAGTTGTTGAATCACCAATTCTTTTCAAAAGTTGAGTTTCTGCTTTTAAATATATTAAATAATCTTTTGAATTGAATCTATTGTTTGAATTTACAAATATATCTTCAGTTTCTTCTTTATTTAATTCAGATTCTATTAAGTATCTTGATAATCTTTCATTTTCAAATAATTTAAAAATTGATAATAAAAGATTTGTTACAACAGTATCACATTCTGCATGTTGTAGAGATTCTAAAAGGTCATTTAAACAAAGTTCAAATTTATCAAATAATTGAACATTAGTTGAATCATCTGATGATAATTGTAACATTTCTTCATATCTTAATAATCCACGATTTCTATAGGCTAAATATCTTAAATTCTTCACTACTGGTGAATTACTAGCAATATCATTTGTTAAAATGGGGATCTTGAATAATAGTTTATACTCATCATTTGCTTCTGTAAATATTGCATCTTTTTGAGCTTTAAGAGCTTTCTGGAAGACTTTGAAAGCTTCTTCAATCTACATTAATATCCAATTGTTAGTATTTGATTGATTCATCAATGAGAACAATTAAAACAAAGAAAAAAAGACTGAAACCTACTTGTAATTCACGTGTATGCTCTTCTTCATCAAAAACACGATCCTCTTCAGTGATATTGAAGGGTGTGAATGAAGACATTTTGATTTGCCTTTTGATAATTTGATGTTGTTGTTGTTTATTTGTTATTTGGTTTTTTATAAATTTTAAGGCGTTCCCTTCAGAATTCTTTTGGTTTAGGCAGAAGCTCCTTCTAAATTTTAGGCGGATAGGCAGAGATCGGTAGGGACACAGGCAGGAACAAAACAATAATTCATATAATTTAACTAACTAGTAATAAATAACTTACGTAAAGTACAAGCAGATGTATAGATTCCATTTATATCTTCTTCATTGATACTTCTCTCTTGTTGATTGAAAGCAGAGATCAAAAACCCACCAGATCTAAGATATATATCTATTGGTTTATTATTCTGTTTAACTTTTTCATTTCTAACAATCTTTCTCTTTCTAACAATCTTTGTTGGAACTCTATAAAATGGCATACAAATACCTGAATTAAATCTAATATTTGAATTATTATTAGCTGATTTTGTTGATTCATAATAAACTCCAAACTCTGAACTTAATGCATTATAATAAATTTGAGAATCATCAAAATTTAAATCTTTTGAATCAAAACCAAATGAACCTAAAATTCTTGTAATTACTTGTTCATTTTCAATTCTTGATAATTTATTAACATATTTAAAACTTTCAATATCAACTGAATTCTCTAATGGGAAAAACTCTGAAGGTATTTGATAACGTTGTGAAACTCTAATTTCAACAATACATACTAAATCAAATTTTGCATTCTCTGATAATACTTTACATAAATTTGTTGATGCTTGTTTCATATCTCTCATTAAAGATATTTTATTCCAAATTTCTAATGGTACCATTGTTTTATTAATCATTGTTGAATCTTGTTTATTATTATTATTATATCTAAAATTATGATTTTGAAGATATTGAGTACCTGAACCATCTTTTTCATAAACTGCAGTTGTTGAAAGTTGTGAACATTGACTTGTTGGTCTACCAATAATTTGAATTAAAGAATTTGATGAATTATTTATTAATAATTTATCTTGATTTGAATTTGATAAAATATTCATAACATCATCAGCTAAAGATTTTAAAATTTCAATTTGTTTTTTATCAAATTCAGTTCTTGAAAATGGATCAAAAATAGCAAAAACTCCAATAACTTGACCAAATCTTGTAATTAATGGAACTCCAGCATAAAATTTTATATGAGGTACACCAATAACAAAAGGATTTTTAGAAGTTCTCCAATCAGTTGAAGCATCTAATAAAACAAAATTTCCTGTTGATAAAATTGTATGAGCATCAATTGAAACTCTTCTTGGACATTCAGTAATATTTAATAAAACTTGATATTTAACAATTTGTCTTTTTGAATCAATTAAAGAAATTGAAGCTCCATTAACTTTAAAAGTTTTTAAAGCTTTTGATATAAGTTTATTAAAAGATTGTCTATCTTTCCATTGATCTGAATTAATATAATGTTTAACAGCTTTTAATCTTGAAACTTCATTATAATGTTCAGGTGGACTAATTAAATCAACACCTTCAAAACAAGCAGGACAAGGAACTTTTGATAAATTCCATTTAGCTTTACTATAAGCATCTAAGAAATGAGATCTTGTTAATGGGATATTTGAAATTGAAGAAGAATTATCTGGTAAAGCAATTTCACCTTTCTTTAAATCTAATCTTTTCTCTTTAAAAGTTGATTCATTATTAATGTTATCAGATAATTCTTTGATAGAATCTTTAGATTTGACTTTATCTTTTAAATTAGCACCTTCAACTCTTTTTGAACTTCTCTTATTTGAAGGCATTCTAGTTCAAAAGTATCAACAAAAATTGGGTTAGAGTGAAGCAAATGTATAGTTGTATCTTGATTCCTTTTGTTTGTAATAAACTTGTCAACTAAAAACAAACTCAAAACCAGAAAAAAAAAATTGGAGATAGATCAATAAAACTAGATTATTCTCTCTTCAAAAGATTGAATCTCAAAAACATCATTATCATCATTTTTATTTCAATTTAGTTTACAAAAGTGAGAAAAGTTTTAAAAACATTTTTGTGGTTTTTTGAAAGTTTTTTGAAGTGGAAAAAATAAAAAAAATAAACAAGATTTCAAATTGTTCAAAAAACTAGAAATTTATCCTTAAAATAAATGTCATTCACTAGTCAAATCATTGGGAAGAGAAGTCTTTGGAGATCTTTGGTCCCAGTTTCCAGTTCTATAGCTGCTGCTTTTGCCCTTTCTTTGTCGTATCAAAATGCTGTTTTTTTAGATGATAACAAGGAATTTCCAAATAGTGTAAATGTTGATAAAAATATTGATCCTATTCCTTGTTCACTTCAACTTAACAATACTGATTTTGAAATGTTAGGTTTTGGGAATAGATATGTCACATTCTTAAAGCTTAAAGTTTATGGTTTAGGTGTTTATGTTGCCAAAGACGATTTTAAAAAGATTCCTCAAGTACTTGATTCAAATTATTTATCTAAAACATTTATTGATTCTAAACAACAACAAGAGGAATCATCATCACATTCAGAAAATGTTGTTAAAGCTTTACATAATAAAGATCTTGCTAAGATTTTGATATCGAATTTATTGGATTCAAATATTAGATTATTAGCTAGAATTACTCCAGTTAGAACAACAGATTTTAATCATTTAAGAGATGGTTTAGTTAAATCAATTTTAGCAGCTAATTCACAAGATGAAACATTGAATGATGGTCTTAAAGAATTAAGAAATGCATTCTATAGAAAGGGGTCAGTTCCAAAGAATCATAGTTTATTGGTTGAAAGATTAAAAGATGGATCACTTCAACTTTATTATGAAGATACAAAGAAACAAGAATTGATACCACTTGGAAATGTTAAGACGCCAATTGTTAGTAAACTATTATTTTTACAATACTTAAGTGGTGGATTAAGTCCAGAGACTAAAGAAAGTTGTATTACAAAGATTGGTCAATTAGTTTAAAGTTCTTTATTGAATTATTTATTTATTATTATGACAAAAAAACAAAATTATTTATAGGTTTATCAATCATTACTTGAACATCTTATCAAGTTTTGACTTGCTTGAACTTATTTTCAAGTATGAACAACCATGTATATAGATTTAAACCATAAATATTGAAAATTTAAAATTAAAATTAAATCACTACAACTTGTACTTAACTTCTTTCTTCACAAAATTTTAACAAACTTTTCTTCAAAACAAATAATATAAGATATTAATTACTAAGATATTAAATGAAATAAAACTAAATCTCGAGAATTATTCAAACTAAAATTAAAAGTGAAAAATCTTTAAAATTTTCTAAACACAAAAATCAAAACAAAAAAACAAAAACAAAAAACAAAAAACGACACATAACAAAATTTAATTAAAATCACAAAAATATCTTCTTCTTCTTCAACTGTTTTTGGGAGGATACTTCATCTACTCTATATACTTTACATCTTTGTTCATTCATATAATCCCTACCATCAAAACTCTGAAATCAAAACTCTGAATTCTCCATCATAACCAAGCATAAACAAACAAGCATAAACAAAGAGTGATATGGCATTTCTATTTAAAAGAAACCCTAAAACCCCTTCTGAACTGGTTCGTGCTCTAAATGATCAGATATATAAATTTTCAGATAGTAGTCATGATAGAAGAAAGGCACAAGATGATATTGGTAGATATTTAACACAAGTTAAATCAATTTTAATTGGTGATGAAGATAATGAACCTCAACCTGATCAAATTGCAATTTTAGCTCATGAAATTTATCAAACAGATTTATTATATCAATTATTATCAAATTTACATTATTTAGAATTTGATTCAAGAAAGGATGTTTCATTATTATTTACAACACTTTTACGACGAAATATTAGTTCAAATAGATCACCAACTGTTGATTATATTTTATCAAAACCAAAAATTTTATCAGTTTTATTAAAAGGACCAGAAATTTCAGAAACTTGTTTAATAATGGGTTCAATGTTAAGAGATTGTTTAAAATTTGAATTATTAACAAAATTAATTTTACAAGATTCAATAATTTGGAAATATTTTGATTATAGTCAAAGAGGTACATTTGAAAATATGACTGATTCATTTCAAACATTAAATGATTTATTTACAATTCATAAAAAATTAATTTCAGAATTTTTAATTATTAATTATAAAAAATTTACAATTTCAATAAATAAAATGATTAGTTCAAATAATTATGTTACAAAGAGACAATCAATTAAATTATTAAGTCAAATAATTTTAGCAAGACAAAATAATCAATTTATGTTAGAATATGTTAATAATCCAGAAAATTTAAAATTAATAATGATACTTTTAAGTGATAGATCAAAAAATTTACAAATTGAAAGTTTTAACGTTTTTAAAGTATTTGTTGCAAATCCAAAAAAATCAAAAATGGTTTTAGATATTTTAATTAAAAATAGAGATAAATTATTAATATTTTTAAATCAATTTAATAATCAAGATAAAAAAGATGATTTAAGATTTAATGAAGAAAAAGAATTTGTTATTCAACAAATTGAAGATTTACCAAGAATTATAACAACAACAACAAATATAAATATAAGTTAAATAATTTTATTTAAATAATAAAGTTTACCAGTTATTTGTTTATCTAATAATAATTTCCCATTTTTTATTGCAATATCAATAATTTCTTCAGTAATTATTAAACTCCAATTAAAATGATTACTAATTTTTAAAATATTTGAATATTTAAAATAAAATGAATCAATTTCACCATAAATTTCAATAAAATTTAAAATTTCATTAATTAAATTATTATTATCTTTAAATTTTAAATCTTGAATAACTAAAATATTTGAAATTGATTTTAATAATAAAGGTAAATTTAATTTTTCAAATAATTTACAAGATTTTAAAAAATCTTCTGTAGAGATTAAATTAAATCCAATTCTTGATTTATTATAAATTGCATAAAGATCTAATAAAGTAATAATACCACCTTCTTGATCTAAAATTCCATCATTAATTAAAAAATCTGATATTTCTCTTGAAATTTCTTCTAAATATAAAGATTTTGAAGAAATTGGTTGAGGATTAATATCAAAATTTGAAGAATTAAAAATATTATCAATAATTAATTGTTGAGATTTTGAATTATTATCATTTATTATATCTTGAAAAGATTTAATTAAAGTTGAAATTTGATTAGCATTTTCAAATAAATCATCAAGATCATATAAAGAATTATTTATAATTGATTGATTTTTTTTATTATTTAAATCTTGAATTTGAGTTAAAGTATGAATACCAGCAATATTTTTATTTGATGTTGGTATTATATCATCATAATTTGGAGGATTATTATTTAATTTAATTGAATTTTTATTAACAATATTACCTTTTAATTTTAAATTTTCCCAATTAATATTATTTAAAATTTCATTTAATTTTTTAAAGAAATGAATTTCTGTTGAAGATTTATGGAAACTTAATTTAATAAAAGGTTCAATAATTAAATTATTTAAACCATCATTTGATTCAGTTATAATTTTAATTCTATCATCAATAATTAAATTATTTAAATCATTATTTAAATTTTTTAAATTTTTATCATTAATATTTAATTTTGAACCACAAATTTCACAATTGGATAAAGAAGGATGATTTAAAAAAGTACATTTTGGACAAGATAATTTTAAATCTATATCTTTTTGTTTTATTTTAATTGATGATTTATTTAATTCTTTATCAAATAAAGATTTTAAATAAGATAAATCAGGTTGAATACCACAAGAATCACAATTTGGTATGAATTGAATTAAATTATTATTTAATTGAGATTGTTTTAAAGATAAATTATTTTTATTTAAACAAATTTGACATTCCCAAGATATTGAAATTAAATTATTTGTTGTTGTTGAAGAAGAATTAAATTTTTTAAAAAAGATTGTAATTTTTGGAGAAGATCTTAAGAATTTTTCAGTGAATTCAATTCTATGAATATCAGATAATTCAATTGCTAAACTATTTTGATTTTGATCTTTTGAATCTATATAAATTAATCTTTGAGTTGTTAAATAAATTTTCCCATCTTGTCTATTTAAAATTTTTGATTTACCTTGATATAAACCAACATTTTGTTCTACTGCTACGTCCAATTCATTTTCTCTAAGTATAGGTCTTCCACCAATTGAGATTTCTATAGAATGCCAATAAGGTAATTGATCACCCATGTGTTGTTGATTGTTGTTAAAGGGAGAAATCTGAAGGCAAAAATCAAAATAAATAGAAAAGAATTAATAGAGGATTTCCGGACATGGCAGAAATATTATGTGTGATGGCAGAATTGGCAGAAATTTAGTGGACACACAGTAAATATCAATAATGCGGGTTAAAAAGGAACATATGATGTGGTTTTATTTTGATTGATTGATAGATGTAGGTACTGTGGTTTACATATCTTAACACTAACAGCTATACTTACTAGTTACTACTACTATTACTATTACTTACTACTACATATATTACTACTATAACAACACAATAATTACCACTAACAAATAACATAAAATTTTTTGTGTCAGATGGTGTCAGTCGGAGTTCGATTGAATGGAAGTTACATTTTTCTGCCTACGAGCCTAAAGACCTCAGTGGTTCTCTGCCTAGCTACCTATGACATTTAGGCAGAAGGACTTTAGAAATTAGAAGGAAAGGGCTCTCTGGCGGTAATTAGAAGTTACACATGAAGAACCATCATAAGT
>JAJMKA010000058.1:16674-75664 GCA_030563805.1 Ruyongia namnaoensis
TTTTTTTTTTTTTTTTTTCTTTCGAGATTTTTTTTTTTTTTTTATTTTGATATAAAACTAAATTAAATTCACCTTATTTTTAAATTTAATATAAACAACAAACAATTCAATTGATCTCTATTTTCCTATTTATTTATTTATTCCATTAAGTTATCTTCACCTATATTTAATCCTCGGAATAGTGAATCTCTAGAGAAACTTCCAGATCAAAAATCATGTCTTTGTTCAAATCTTTACCTATCTTAAATAGGTCCATATCTTCCATATCAAGAAATAATTATTTAAAATTAAATTTAATTAACAATTTTAATAATTCAATTATTAAATCAAATGTTAAACCTTCAATCTTAAATTCAAAAAGATTCTTTCATCAATCAAAATTCTTAAAAAATTCTATTCAACCTCAAACTCCAAAATCCCCTGAATTCCCAAAATCTTTACCAATTAAAAAATCTTTCTTAAATGATACAACTGCTGGTAAAATTGTTAAATATTCAATTCTGCTAATTGGTATAGGTACTGTTACTTTAGGTACTCTTTTAGTAATCTTCTTTATCTATGATGCAACAACTTATCATGGTAATAATTTACCAGAAACTATTAAAGTTAATGAATTTGCTTTAAATCCTCAAAAAGGTGGTAATGAAAATTTACCTGTTTTAAAACATAATTTAGATGATTATGATACTCCTGAAAAGGAACAATTAATTTATAAACCAAAATTAGTTGTTTTAGGTTCAGGTTGGGGTTCTGTCGCTCTTTTAAAAAATTTATCAAAAGGTGATTATGATGTTACAGTTATCTCCCCAACAAATTATTTCTTATTTACTCCTTTATTACCAAGTGCTGCAACTGGTACTCTTGAAGTTAAATCTTTAATTGAAAGTATTAGAAAAATCGTTAATCATTTAAATGGTCATTATTTAGAAGCTTTTGCTGATAAAGTTGAATTTAGTAATAAATTAATTAAAGTTCATCAAATTGATAAATTAACTGGTGAAAAAAGAGAATTTTATGTTCCTTATGATAAATTGATTGTTGCTGTTGGTTCAAATTCAAATACTCATGGTGTTGAAGGTTTAGAATATTGTAATCAATTAAAAACTGCTCAAGATGCTATTGATATTAAAAAAAAAATTACAGAAATTTTAGAAAAAGCTTGTTTACCAACAACAACTGATGAAGAACGTAAAAAATTATTAAGTTTTGTCGTTTGTGGTGGTGGTCCAACTGGTACTGAATTTGCTGCTGAAGTTTTTGATTTATTAAATGAAGATTTACCAAAATCTTATCCTTCAATTTTAAGACAAGAATTAAGTGTTCACGTTATTCAATCAAGATCAAATATTTTAAATACTTATGATGAAAGAATTTCTGAATATGCAACTGAAAGATTTAGAAAAGAAACTATTGATGTTTTAACTAATTCAAGAGTTGTTAAAGTTTTACCTGATGAAGTTATTTTTAATCAATTGAATGAACATGGTGTAAATGAATTAAAAAGTGTTCCATTTGGTTTATGTTTATGGTCAACTGGTGTTGCTCAAAATCCTTTAGCTAGAGAAATTGTTGCTGCTTTACCAAATTTCCAAAGAAATAAAAGAGCTATTGAAACTGATGCTCATTTAAGAGTTTTTGGTGCTCCATTAGGTGATGTTTATGCTATTGGTGATTGTTCAACTGTTAGAACTGATTTAGCAGATCAAACTGTTCAATTCGTTAGAAAATATGTTGTTGATAAACATTTAAAACATATTTCTTCAAATGAAATTATTACTGATGATGATATTAAACATTTAAAATTAAGTTATTCAGAAATTTTTGAATTAGGTAGTGAAATTTCAAGAAGAGATCCTCAAGCTTCTGAAGCTTTAAATTTCTTAAATGAATTAGTTCCAAAATATGATAGTAATAAATCTGGTCATTTATCATTTGATCAAATTACTGCTTTATTAAAAGATGTTGATTCAAGAATTACTTCATTACCAGCAACTGCTCAAAGAGCTCATCAACAAGGTAAATATTTAGGTAAAAAATTAACTAAATTAGCAAGATCAACAGTCTCTTTATCAGCTAATGATATTTTAGATGGTGATATTGATAACGTTGTTTATAAACCATTTAAATATAAACATCTTGGTTCATTAGCTTATATTGGTAATTCAGCTGTCTTTGATTTACCAGGTTATTCATTTGTTGGTGGTTTAATCTCTGTTTATTTATGGCGTGGTATTTATTTCTCACAATCTGTTAGTTTAAGAACAAGAGTTTTATTATTCTTAGATTGGTTAAAGAGAGGTTTATTTGGTAGAGATATTCTATCATATTAAGCCTAATGGATTCAAATTATTTATGATATGATGAATTAATATGTAACATTTAATGAAGAAAACAGAAAAAAATACAAATAGTTAGAATATAGAAATGAAACAATCAATTGTATTCATTCAAATAAATAGAGAAATTTTATATACATTTTAAATTAAATAAAAGTAAAGTAAATTAGAAAATTCAAACATCCGGACATTTCTTATTTTCTAATTTTTTTTTTTTTTACTTTCGTCGAAAAAAGTGAATCATAAAATTTATTTCTTTATTCTTTTAAAAAAGCATTATTATTCTTACCAATGAGTGAATTTTATGTCAATGATACCACTGGTATCGATGAGCCAACCACTGTTGGTTCTCAAGAAGCTCCATTTAAAACTCCTTCATTCGCCTTATTTGTTAAAGGTGTTGAAGCTAAATTATTTGTTTATAAAAAGGATGAAGAAACTGATGGTTATGTTGAAATTTCAGCTTCTGCTTTAAAGAAAGCTAAAAAGGGTGTTGATGGTTTAAAAAAGAAAGCTGAAAAGGCCAAATTAGCTGAAGCTCAAAAAGCTGATAAAGAAGCTGAAGAAGCTGCTAAAAAATTAGAAGCTATGAAAATTACAATTAAAGAAGATGAATCATTACCAAAAGCTATTAAATCAAAAATTAATAAATTAGAAGTTGGTAAAAGATTTAAAATCTCTGGTTGGATCCATCGTTTACGTACTCAAAAAGGTTTAGCCTTCATTGTTTTAAGAGATGGTACTGGTTATTTACAAGCTGTTTTAAGTGGTGATTTAGCTAATGCTTATCAAACTCAAACTTTAACTTTAGAATCAACTGTTACTCTATACGGTACTGTTAACAAAGTTCCAGAAGGTAAACAAGCTCCAGGTGGTATTGAATTAGTTGTTGATTATTATGAAGTTATTGGTTTAGCACCAAGTGGTGATGAAGCTTTTACTAATAAAATTCAAGAAGGTGCTGATCCATCATTATTATTAGATCAACGTCATTTAACTTTACGTGGTGAAACTTTAAGTGCTGTTATGAAAGTTCGTGCTGCTTTATTAAGAGCTGTTAGACAATTCTATATTGAAGAAGATGTTACTGAAGTTACTCCACCATGTATGGTTCAAACACAAGTTGAAGGTGGTTCAACTTTATTCAAATTAGATTATTATGGTGAAGAATCATATTTAACACAATCATCACAATTATATTTGGAAACTTGTTTACCAGCTTTAGGTGATGTTTATTGTATTCAAGAATCTTTTAGAGCTGAAAAATCTCATACTCGTCGTCATTTATCAGAATATACTCATATTGAAGCTGAATTAGTATTTTTAACTTTTGAAGATTTATTAGATCATATTGAAAAATTAATTGTTAGAGCTGTTGATTTAGTTGTTTCAGATCCAATTGCTGGTCCATTAGTTAAACAATTAAACCCAGATTTTGTTGCTCCAAAGATGCCATTTAAGAGAATGGAATATATTCATGCTTTAGAATGGTTAAATGAACATAACATTCCAAATGAAGATGGTGAACCATTTAAATTTGGTGATGATATTGCAGAAGCTGCTGAACGTAAAATGACTGATACAATTGGTGTTCCAATTCTTTTGATACGTTTCCCAGCTGAAATCAAATCATTCTATATGAAACGTTGTGCCGATGATCCAAGAGTTACTGAATCTGTTGATGTTTTAATGCCAACAGTTGGTGAAATCACTGGTGGTTCTATGCGTTCAGAAGGTTTAGAAGAATTAATTGAAGGTTTCAAGCGTGAAGGTATTGCTAATGTTGATTCATACTATTGGTTTACTGATCAACGTAAATATGGTACATCTCAACATGGTGGTTATGGTTTAGGTACTGAACGTATCTTAGCTTGGTTATGTAACAGATTCACTGTCAGAGATTGTTCCCTATATCCACGTTTCTCTGGTAGATGTAAACCATAGATTAATTATTCATACTTGTTATATTATATTAATGAATGATATTTTTTTTTATTTTATTTTTTTTCACTTCTTTGTGATAATTATTTAAAACTTCTTAACTGAAAGTTGGCTGTACATAGAAAGAATAAATCACACGGTTGAATTTTATTTGGGAGTTGTTTATTTAATTAATTATAAACTATTATTAATATATAAATTTGTTGTAGTAATAAAATTTTTCATAAAGCCTTGAGAATTTTTTTTTTTTTTTTTTTTTTTTTTTTTTTTTTTTTTTTTTTTTTTTTTTTTTTTTTTTTTTTTTTTTTTTTTTTTTTTTTTTTTTTTTTTTTTTTTTTTTTTTTTTTTTTTTTTTCGACGAGTCATCAATCATTATTTAAAATATCTTTTCATCCTTTATTTTAACAATTAATAAAGAAATATTGAATATTGAGAAATAATGTCAGCTGAAAAACCAGACGAATTGAAACTATGGGGTGGTAGATTTACAGGTAAAACTGATCCCCTAATGCATTTATACAATGCCTCTTTACCATATGATCAAAAAATGTATGAAGCTGATCTTGAAGGTACTAAAGTTTATACATCAGGTTTAGAAAAGATTGGTTTATTAACCTCTGATGAATTAACAGAAATACATCGTGGTCTTGAAATCATTAAAGAAGAATGGGCCAATGGTAAATTTGTTGAAAAAGATGGTGATGAAGATATTCATACAGCTAATGAAAGAAGATTAGGTGAAATTATTGGTCGTCAAATTGCTGGTAAAGTTCATACTGGTAGATCAAGAAATGATCAAGTTGCTACTGATATGAGAATTTATGTTAGAGAAGAATTAACTAAAGTTGCAGGTTTTGTTAAAGATTTAATTTTAACCATTGTTAAAAGAGCAGAAACTGAAATTGATGTTTTAATGCCAGGTTATACACATTTACAAAGAGCTCAACCAATTAGATGGTCTCATTGGTTAAGTATGTATGCTACTTATTTCACTGAAGATTATAAAAGATTATTAGATGTTATTAAAAGATTAAATGTTTCGCCATTAGGTGCTGGTGCTTTAGCTGGTCATCCATATGGTATTGATAGAGAATATTTAGCTGAAAATTTAGGTTTTAATGGTGTTATTGGTAATTCATTAACAGCTGTATCTGATAGAGATTTTGTTGTTGAAACAATGTTTTGGTCATCATTATTTATGAATCATATTTCAAGATTTTCAGAAGATTTAATTATTTATTCAACTGGTGAATTTGGATTTATTAAATTAGCTGATGCTTATTCAACTGGTTCTTCATTAATGCCACAAAAGAAAAATCCAGATTCTTTAGAATTATTAAGAGGTAAATCTGGTAGAGTATTTGGTAGTCTTGCAGGTTTCTTAATGTCAATTAAATCTATTCCATCAACTTATAATAAAGATATGCAAGAAGATAAAGAACCTTTATTTGATTGTTTAACAACTGTTGAACATTCTGCTTTAATTGCTACAGGTGTTATCTCTACTTTAAACATTAATAAAGAAAAGATGGAAGGTGCTTTAACTATGGATATGTTAGCTACTGATTTAGCTGATTATTTAGTTCGTAAAGGTGTTCCATTTAGAGAAACTCATCATATTAGTGGTGAATGTGTTAAAACTGCTGAAGATTTAAATTTATCAGGTATTGATAAATTAACTTTAGAACAATTCCAAAAGATTGATTCAAGATTTAATGAAGATGTTAAAGATGTTTTTAACTTTGAAGCTTCTGTTGAAAGAAGAACTGCTACTGGTGGTACTGCTAAATCTGCTGTTTTAAAACAATTAAATAATTTAAAGAGTCAATTATCTAATTAAGATACTTATACAATCATCTGTTAAATAATTGTTTTTATAATTATTTATTTTAATTTATACACATAAGTCATTAATTTTTTTTTTTTTTATATATTTCTCATTTTGATATCACACGACTAATTATTTATGTACTATAAGATGTATTGAATACAAAATAATTATTAAAATAATTATTAACTATCCAACATGGTATTAACCAACCACCAAAATAACTTAAAAATCTTGCACCAAATCCACAATATTCAATAGTAGAATTATTATCACTATATAATAAATCAAATAGTTTATAATGTAATTTTTTAATTGGGATACCTTTAATTCCAAAATTTTTCTTATTATTATTTGAATTTATATTAATTGCACCAATTTTAAGAGTTGTAATATTTAAATTTTTATAATCATTTGCTAAAGATTTAAATAATGAATATGAAGAATCAGAAGAAACATTTTCAATAGAATGATAAGGTAAATTTAATGAAGAACTAATTATATGATTTAAAACAATAATATTAGCATCAAAATCTTGTGCAATTTCAATTAAACCATTTAATAATAAATTCAAAGGTAATAAAAGTCTTGAATTTAAACTATTCCACCAATTATTTGTATTTAACATATGAAATTTCCCAGTATTTGAAAATAAATCAGGACTAAAAATAATACCAACTAAATTTAATTTATTTGGTTTTGCATTTGGGAAAGGTATATGATCAGTTAATAATAAATTATGAAATTTTTTTAATTGATTAATATTAAAAGCATTATCATTGAAATCATTTGAAACTATTAAACTTTTAATATCTTGATTAGTTTCATTTTGGAAAAATTTTCTATCAATATTAGAATTTGATGAAGTTATATAAACAATAAAACCTCTCTTCTCTAAATCATTTGCAATATACCTTGTTAAAGGTTCAGTTATTGAACCAACAATTAAAACTACATCTTTTCTTGCACCATTTGGTAATCTTTGAGCCCTTCTAGTTGATTTCTTTTTAACTAATGATGATATTAATTTATTTTTATTTTTGAATAATTGATATGAAGCGATTGAGATGGTTGAAGTTAATAATAGAATTGATAAAGCTTTATTATTTTTATAAAATTTTGACAATGAGTTTGGAATAAAACTTAAATGTGAACTTGATGAAGATGAAGATGATAAAGAAGAATGTGAAGATGAATCTTTTGAATTTAATATTGGGATTGAAGATACCAAAGAAACAGAGTTTGTGATTGAAGAAGATGCATTACTGATAGATCCAGAAGCGGAATTTGCAGCAGAGGAAACTTTTTGTGATAGACTGTAGATAGCGTCAAAGGTCTTATCTACAGGATCCATTGTACTCTATTCTATACTCTCTTCTAAACAAGTACCTTTCTTAATTCTTCTGATGGCAAATTAAAAATTAAATGGAGCACTCGCCACCTGAAATAAACCAGTAGAAATTCTGCGGCTGGAGAATTTATTGAAACCGAAAAAAAAAAAAAAAAAAAAATTAAAGTAATAAAATTAAATTCTTATCACTTTAGAAACTTTTCCAACTACAAAATTAGCTAAAAATCATTGACAATATGGGTATTAACAATCCTTTACCAACTAGTTTGAAGAGTGAAACCAAGTATGTATCCATATTCCAAGTCATTGTCACTGTTTGAACTCTCTATATCCAAACTGACTGTAATCAACTATTCTCTTCAACTCAATTGTCCATAAATTCTTATGCCGGAATGAATATTATAAGCTGCCGACCATATATTAAAGTTCATCACAATACTTCAATGTCAACTTCTGATATTCAATCAATACACTTCGTAATAAGGTATCCAATAATCAAGTAATCAGTTTTATATGGTCTTGTTAGTTGTTGTTTGAACTAGTTTTATTTTAAATACCAAAAAACCCTTATTTTTTTGGATTACAATTGAAATAATTAATCCATTACACCAAATAGCATCAATTTTACTAGATAGACATTGAGAATAATTCATAGTTCAGTTGATAAACAGTGATAATTAATTCACACTCGTTCATGTCACTAACAGTTTTATTTAATTTTTATTTAGGAAAGCTGCTAAAATTCTAGCTTCTTTTGTTAAACCAAATCAAGTTTTAGGTGCTGATCAAATTATACCTCCTGAAGTTTTACAAAATGCTAAAGGTTTAGCTGTCTTTACAGTCTTTAAAGCTGGTTTCTTATTTTCTGCAAGAGCAGGTTCAGGTATCATTGTAGCAAGATTACCAGATGGTTCTTGGTCAGGTCCTTCCGCAATTGTAACAGCAGGTGGTGGTGCAGGTGGTCAAGTTGGTATGGAATTAACTGATTTCGTCTTCATCTTAAACACTAAAGAAGCTGTTGAATCATTTGCTCAAGCTGGTTCTATAACGTTAGGTGGTAATGTCTCTGTTGCTGCTGGTCCTTTAGGTAGAAATGCTGAAGCTGGTGGTACTGCTTCATTAAAGTCTGTTGCATCAATTTTCTCATATTCAAAAACTAAAGGTTTATTTGCAGGTGTTTCTTTAGAAGGTTCTGCTATTTTAGAAAGAAGAGAAGCTAATAGAAAATTTTATGGTAATAATTGTAAAGCTAGACAAATTTTATCAGGTAGAGTTGAACCACCTCCAGGTTGTGAACCTTTATTTAGAGTTTTAAATTCTAAAGTATTCAGTAGAAGAAGAAGAGATTTTTCAGATGATGATGACGACTATTATAATGATATTCCAGAATTTGATTCAAATTCTTCAGATTCAAGTTCATTTGATAGTAGAAGAAATGGCAGAAGTAGTTCAACTCGTCAAAATTCAACAAGAAGAAGCAATTATAACAGATATTCTGATGATGAATCAGATGCTTCACAATCAGATGACGATGATTTTGGAAGAAGATCAAGAAATGCTAGAACACCAGCATCAAGATCCACAAAACCTTCTTCTTGGGAAGATGATGTCTATGACCGTTATGATTCATCTTCATCATCTAGAAGAGCAAATACAAAGAGTTCTAGAAGTAGACAAACATACAGTGATAGTGAAGATAGTGATGTTGATGAATTAGATCGTAACTTCCAAAGATCAAGTATTTCTTCTGTATCTGCAAGTCGTTCAAGAAAACCCGAACCAAGACCATCTGCATCAAGAGAATCAAAGGCAATTGCTTTATATTCATTCAGTGGTGAACAAAGTGGTGATTTATCTTTCAAAAAGGGTGATGTTATCACTATTACCAAAAAATCAGAATCTACAAATGATTGGTGGACTGGTAAGGCAAATGGTAGAGAAGGTATTTTCCCAGCTAACTATGTTGAATTGGCTTGAATTCATAAACAAAATATATGCATAAATTTTGCAAAAATTATGACAAATATTCATCACATATATATTTGTTATTATTATGTCCATATTGAGTTTTATATGATAGCTTTAATTTATTTTTTTAGAAAAAAGTTTTGTTGCTATTAATGCCTTTTTATTTTTCTGATGGTGAATTAAAATTCACCTTATATTATTAGTTTTTTGTATTTATATATTTTAGGCATGATTTAATGTTACTGATCTCTTTGTTATCAATTTAAAAAAAGAAATCTATTTTTTATGATAGAAACTCGTAGACGTACATATGTTGTTAATTAATAAGATACAAGCTGATTAATTAATATTTGATATACATATATAACATCTATCTTCCAAAACCAAGAAGATTTATTGTAGATTCTAATGTAGTCTTGAAAAGCATATCTGTTTCTGGATTATTCTTAACTTCTTTTAGGAAAAATTGGATCTCCTCAGCATCATAGTTCCAACAATACAAAAGCATATGATTCAAAATCTTCTTTAAGTTTTTACTTCTTGTAGCAGCTGGATATTTAAAAAAATCAATAGAATTATATGCATACCTTTCTAATTGTTCAAGAAGTTTTTCACTTATATATCTTTGATTTCTAGAAGATTTTGGATAAAACTGGTAATTATAATTAGACAAATCTTGATGTTGAGCAGCGTAAGGTTGATAATCTCCTCTCAGACCAATACCTCTATAATTATTCTGTAACATGTATAGTTGTTGGAAGTTTGAATTTGATGGAATGTTATCAAAACATTTTGAAGGGATATCTGATTGGTATTGGGTATACAGTTGATTGAAAACCACATGACTTTCATTATCGTTAAAAGTATATCCATCATTATCTTCAACTTGTGATACATCTCTTTTTGAAACTGCATTTGATATCTTTTCTAAACTAGTTAATAACACAAACCCACCTAAATTAACACCATTTAAAATATTTTTTACTTTTATAGCATCACTTTTAGACAGGAATTCAATAAAGTTGTCCTTAGAACACTTAATATTTATACAGTATTTTCTGATTTCACCTTCAAAATTATATTTTTTAAGTAATAATTTAAAGAAATTTTCATTTATGTTAGAAGCCAAATTATAAATATATAATTTAGTATATTTTGAAACTTTCAATGGTTCACCCTGTTTGTGTTCAGACTCAGAATTAATCTCTGTCATAATATCATTTATATCTGCTATTTGCTTTTGACGTTCTATTCTATTAACTGCTTTAACACAAGTCATTTTCTTCCCTTTATACAACAGTTTATGACAATTTATAATAGCATTAACAGCAAATTCATGAGATGCAAATGTAATAAAACACCAAGAAGCTTTAAATTCAGAAACTTGTTTTACAAATATTTCAATAATAGTACCATATTTGGAGAAATATTTTTTTATATCAGTTTCAGTTTCATTAAGTGGCAAACCTTTAACATAAATCTGTGTAAAGTTATCAGTGTTATTAGTTGATTTTGGAACATTATTATCAATTGATATATCACCCGTATGGTCATCTTCATGTTTCAATCCACTAGTTGGAGAACTAGTTTCCAATATGTTATCATTGGTAGAATTTAAACTCTTACTGTTAGAAGTACAATAATCCTGTTTCCTCTGTGATCTTGGGATATGAATGCTGCAGTATATTTTTGAATTATTTATTATGGATTCATTATATCTTAAAACAAAATTATCAGCATCTTTCTTATTCTGAAAAGATATAAATCCTTGACCTTTTGCAACCTCTAATTTACATGAAAGTATAGAACCACTAGACTTGAAGCATTCATAAAATTTTCTTAATGTTAAGTCAGTTGTATTTAAATTTGAAATAAATACATTTGAACCAAGGAAATCTTTAGTTTGTCCTTGAAATGATTTCATTATTCTAATTTCTTTTCCATTCAAAAATGTATAATTAAACTTATCCATTGCATTTGAAGCATCTGTAGAATTTGAAAAGTTAACAAACCCATAACCTAGAGATATTTTTGTATTTGGATGATAACATATCTTAACCGATAACAAAGACTTATATTCATCGAAAGTATGGAATAATATTGACTCAGTCACTTCATCTGAAAGATCACCAACATAAAGAGCAACAGAATCATTATCTTGCAGTGCACCTCCATTTGGATTAAATTTGACTTTGTTTGCTGAATGATCATCAAATAACAATGTTGATTTGTTAAATTGTTTGTTTGTAGTAATATTGGATGGATGATTATCTTCAACTTTAACACTTTCAAAGTTCATCTTAAAGTCATTGAATAATTCAGTCATTCGATCTCTAGAAGCATTTAGTGAAATTGAATTTAAAATTTTATTGTCATTAATAGGATTTGATGTATATGGATTCAATAGTTGATTTGTGTTGTTATTCTTGGAATCTGACATCTTATTTGATTTACTTCCTATTAATATATTCTCTTTCAACATCTTTACTTGAAAGTAATTGAATTAAATGATCATTTAACCCATTTAAAAAAATACATTATATTCAACTTTGTGGTATTTGGTTCATTTTATATCCTTCTGTAATTGATTTTGTGGTTGTTATATTGGTGTTTCTTGTTATAATTAATTTTCTATTATTTTTTGCTTTTGTGTTTTGCGCATTTGCTTTCGCCATTTCTACAAAACTAGTAATTGCTGTTTTCGGACTTTTTTGCGAAATTGAAAAAAAAAATCATCAACAAAAAAAAAATTCGATGAAGAGCTCTTTATCTTCGACTGATTGAAAACTTATATATTCATTGTCTACGAAGAAAAATGAGTTTAGAAGCTTCTCTTGCAGCACTTTCAATTGCTCCATCAACTGAAGGTTCTGCTATTGCCACTAAGGCTTTAGTTTTCAAACCAAAGACTGCCAAAACTGCTACTCCTGTCCCAGTTGTTGTTTTTGCTTTACAATCAACTTCAACTCCATCAAACATCATCGCTACTGCCGCAGGCGTCAAAGATCCAAGATTAGCCAAAGAAGATTTAGTTGAAGAATTCTTTTCTGTTTCTCCAAAGGAATTCTCAGTTCTTAATATTTCAAAAGGTCATGCTGGTCAAATTAAGTTTGTATTAGATCAAGAAATCACTGATAGTTCAGTCTATGAATTATCTACTGAAAGTTCAAAAGTTTCAGTTAGTGGTAAAGATATTTTAGACTATTTAAAAGAATCAGGTGTTGAAATCATTACTGTTGATTTCAGTGCTGCTCCAGCTCCAGCTCCAGCTGCTTCCAAAGATGCTAAAAAAGAACCAAAAAAGAAAGATACCACTGCTCAATTAGAAGACTCAAAATTAATTGGTGTTACCGTTGATAAATTTTTAGATTTCCCAGGTTGGTATCAACAAATTTTAACAAAGGGTGAAATGTTAGAATATTATGATGTTTCAGGTTGTTACATTATGAGACCAGCATCATACGCTGTTTGGGAACAAATTCAACAATATTTTGATGCTAAAATCAAATCTATTGGTGTTAAAAATGCATACTTCCCAATGTTTGTTTCTTCAAGAGTCTTAGAAAAAGAAAAAGATCATATTGAAGGTTTTGCTCCAGAAGTCGCTTGGGTTACCAAAGCAGGTAGTTCAGAATTAGATGAACCAATCGCTATTAGACCAACCTCTGAAACAGTTATGTACCCTTACTATGCTAAATGGATTCAATCACACAGAGATTTACCATTAAAATTAAATCAATGGAACTCTGTTGTTAGATGGGAATTTAAACATCCTCAACCATTCTTAAGAACAAGAGAATTCTTATGGCAAGAAGGTCATACTGCTCATTTAACTTTTGATGAAGCGAATGAAGAAGTTTTAACAATCTTAGATAATTATGCTTCAATTTATGAAGATTTATTAGCTGTTCCAGTTATTAAAGGTAAAAAGACAGAAAAAGAAAAGTTTGCTGGTGGTTTATTTACAACCACTGTTGAAGGTTATATCCCAGCTACAGGTCGTGGTATCCAAGGTGCTACTTCACATTGTTTAGGTCAAAATTTCTCAAAAATGTTTAATATCTCTGTTGAAAATCCAGAAGGTCCTGATAAACCTAAGTTATTTGCATGGCAAAATTCTTGGGGTTTGTCTACTCGTGTTATTGGTGTCATGGTTATGATCCATTCTGATAACAAAGGTTTAGTCATTCCTCCAAGAGTCTCACAATATCAAGCTGTAGTTATTCCAGTTGGTATTACTGCTAAAACAACCAAAGAAGAAGAAAATGCTATCTTCGATGGTGCTAAGAACATTGAACAAAAGTTAACAAGTGCTGGTATCAGAACTATTGCTGATTATCGTACAATCTATTCTCCAGGTTGGAAATTTTCAGATTGGGAATTAAAGGGTTTACCAATCAGAGTTGAATTCGGTCCTAAAGATCTAAAGAATAACCAAGTTACTGTTGTTCGTCGTAATGACTCTAAAAAGTACACAGTTTCTATTGATGATCTTGAAACAAGAATTCCAGAAATCTTGGATGAATTACAAAATGATTTATACCAAAAGGCTAAGGATTCTTTTGATTCACACAGAATCATTGTTGAAAACTGGGATGATTTTGTTCCAGCATTAAATGCTAAGAACGTTATTTTAGCACCATGGTGTGGTAATATGGAATGTGAAGAAGATATTAAAGACTCTTCTGCTAAGAAGAATGATGGAACAGAAGAAGAACAAGATGAAAAGGCTCCAAGTATGGGTGCTAAATCTCTATGTATTCCATTTGACCAACCAGCCTTGAAGGAAAATCAAAAGTGTGTTAAATGTAATGAAAAGGCCATTAACTTCACAATGTTTGGTCGTAGTTATTAGTTTACTACAATGTTCATTAACTTCAGGTTTCATCTGTTATTTGGTCTCATTATGTACTTTGTTATTTAAATACATTTGAAATTCATATTAATAATGTTTTATTACTACATCATTATGTTAAGATATAGATATTTTAATATAAGATTATTTGATATATATTAAAATGTAGATACAATATGATAATATTAAATAATTCTCGTCGTATCAAACTATTTGACTTCATATTTTTCACCTCTGAACTCAGGTTTCAATATCCAACCAGACCTTGAGGAATCCCAAGTGCTGATTTGCTTTAACATGGATCTTACTAATGCTAGATCTTTCTTATTTGTTATTTCTAATCCTAATTTATCTAAAATAGAAGAAGACTTAGAAAAAAAATCTTTGCTTTCTATAAATTGATTGATCATTTTTTTCATAGTGACAGAATTTTTTTCAATATCATTAACTTCATTAGTCTTTAGACTTTTCTGATTCTTTATATTTTGCAATATAGAAGATGAAGATGTATGAGACTGGTTAGAAGAAGGATTTACTGTGCTTCTTTTCTTGAAAATACCTGAATTCTTTCCAGCTAATCCAAATCTTCCCGTAAATGTTGGAACACCTAGTCCAGATTTATTTACCATCTTCCTTGACCTTTTCAAAGCTTCAAGTGCCTTATCTGTTGCCTTTTTTGCTTCTATTGTGTTTCTGTCTCTTTGTGAAGTAGAATGAAGTTCTACAATCTTTTCATGGTCAACTCCTTTGGCTGCGCTTTTTCCTAACAATCCAGATAATATTCTTTGATCATCTGACTCTTTTTGAATCTCCTCATTGAGAGTTTCCATTTTTGAGAGACCTGAAATCTTAGAGATAGAACCTAAATCATCATTTTTAGATTCATCAATATTCTTAAATAAATTACCTGGTCCTGAATCGTCAAAATCTTCCAAAGTGAAAAGATCATGAAGTTCACTATTTTTGAAAAATCTTTTTTGATTGGGATCTTTTAAAATCTTATCAGTAAGTAGTTGTTTAAATATCTGTCTATGGTAAATCTTTTCTTCAATAGAACCACCTATTACTAAACGATAAATCAATACCTCTTTCTTTTGTCCAAGCCTCCATGCTCTTTCTCTTGCTTGTAAATCAGTTGAAGGATTCCAATCAGGATCAAAAATAATAACACGATCAGCACCAGTTAAATTCACACCTAATCCTCCAACTTTAGTAGTTAAAAGAAATAAATCAAACTCACCATGATTAAATTCATAAATCATCTGTTGCCTTTTGGAAATCAATGTCTCACCACTCATTTTCATGAATCTATAATCTTCAAAACTATTATTTAAAAACTTTTCAAGAATAACCATCATTTGTTTAGTTTGAGTGAATAATAGAACTTTATGTCCTTGTGTTTTCCAAAGGTTTAACAATTCTTTAAGAACTTGCATCTTACCAGATTTTGAAGGATCACCATATCCTGGTTCCATTAACTTGTTTGGTAGCTGATCTGCTAAATCAGGATGATTGCAAATTTTTCTAAGGGTATCAATAGCTGTCAAATAAGAAAATTTCTTAAGATCATTAGTTCTTAAAAACTGGAGGTATTTGTCTTTTTGATATTTTGTAAGACGGCACATTAATACATATTCATGTTTTGTAGGTAAGTCTCTTGCAACATCTGCTTTAATTCTTCTTAATAAATATGGTTGTATCAGCTCCTTCAGTAAAACTGCCTTTTGAAAACTTATTTTAACTTCTAAATTAGAAGCATTTGCATAACCACCTTGTTTAATTGGTTGTTCAAACTCTTCTTCAAAAACTGGCAAAGTTCCAAGTCTTCCTGGGAATGTAAAATCAAATAATGACCAAAGTTCAGTTAAATTGTTTTGGATGGGTGTACCAGAAAGTATAATTCTATTATATGTTTTGAGTCTTTTACTCAATAATGTAATATTTGAGTTTGGATTTTTGATTTTGTGCCCTTCATCTAAAACTGCATAACCCCAATCGACATTTAACAAATAATCCTCATAGACTCTTAATCCCACATAACTTGTTATCAAAACATGTCCATTATTGACAACTCTATCTATGATTCTACCAACATTATCATCTCTCTTAAATTGTTTTAGTTTTCGATCTCTTTGGAAGTCATCTCCTCCTTCACCCTCTAACATAAACATTTTTTCCAAATCTTCATCTTTTAAATCTTTCTTAGATTTCATCCCTGTTCCAATGGAATGAAGAACAATTGTTCTTAATGGAGGCCACCATGTATGAAATTCATTCACCCATTGTGTCATCACAGTTGCTGGGCAGACAATCAATACAGGCTTGGTTAATTTTTGTGAATAATGAAGTCCAGCTAAGAATGATATGATTTGAATTGTTTTCCCAAGACCCATTTCATCACTAACAATTCCACCATGTTTTTGAGAAAATAATTCCCAGAGCCATTGCACACCAGTCTTTTGATAATCAAACAAAGATGGATATATGTCACCAGGAATTTTGAATTCACTATTTAATATAGCATCAGGGTGTGATGGATGAGGTTTCAGCCATTCAGGTTTATCCTGGTATAATCTTTTATCTTCTGCTGAGCGTAAATTATCTCTTTGAACTTCCCATGTATGTAGTCTATTCTGATAAAATGATTCATCTCCATCATCAACGTTTCTCATATCTTCTTCTGATAAAAGGTTGAATTTTCTTTTTTTCCTACTTGGTGCAACTTCATCTTTTTCTTCATCTTCTTCATTATCATTATCATTATCATTATCACTAGATGCCCAATCGGAATCACCAAACATGTCATTTCTTTCCATATCATTTGTCTTCCTCAGCTTCTCACTCTCTGGATTCAATGTACTTTTATTTTCATCAATGTTGTTAGAGAATCCAGGAATTATTAGGTCTTGATGTGATTTCATCACTGTCGGTTCTATATGGTTAGCATTCTCATCTAATTTAAACCCTGTTGAGTTACCAAATGCAGTTACTTTCCCAATCCTCACCAAATATTCTTTTTCAGTTTCAAAAGGAAGTTTTCCTTCTTCATCTTTTCCCTCTTGTGTTTTGTCTATAGATTGTTGTTTTTGAGTTAATCTTTCATTGATGTCTTGTACGTCTTCAACCAAAGGACTTAAAAAATCTTTTTCTAACATTTCAATTCTTTCTTTGATATCTTTCTTTTCTGATATTTTAGTCTTGGGATTTTTGAGTTTGTTTTTAAGTGACTCTATTTCATATTTTAGTTTGGTTATTTGTTCTTCTGCTTTCTTTAATCTCTTGTGATCAGCTTCTATTTCTTTCTTAGTTATTAAGTTATCAGTATCTCTTTGTATCTGGTTCTCCAAAGAAGACTGTTCGACCAGTTTAATTCCAAAATTCTTCAGTGCTTCATTTTGATTTGTTTCAGAATCTGGTTCATTAATTTCCATTATAAGTTAACTGTTATTGTACGATTTCACTTTCAAAACTTGCTGGTAGATAAATTAAAGATGATAAAATCAAACATGTTAAATTTTTTGAATTCCGGTTGATACCCTCGGAATAAAGTAAATTTTGTTCATTTTGACTAATCTCTATTTTATTCTTCTTTCATTAATAGAATATATCACTTATTCATTCGTTTTCTGATGCAAGATCCATTAGAATGTACTCTTGAAATTAACAGAGTTGAAGAATTGGATTATCTATTGACTTCTTTGAAGCCTTTAATATTAGAGCATATTGCTAAGTCAACTAGTCCCAATTCATCTGTTGATATCAATGCTAAACCACCCAAAGAGTTGTCTGAAATTATAAATCTTGAAATACCAACTATTGGGAAAGGTAAGGCAGGAGTACAAGAATTATTTCAAATGGTGCTAGAAAATTCAATCGTTACATGGCATCCTGGTTTTCTTGATAAATTATATGCTTCAACAAATCCGGTTGGGGTTATCTCTGATCTTTTGTTAAGTCTGCTAAATACAAACAGTCATGTGTATACAGTATCACCAGTGGTCACACTGATTGAAAAAGAAGTTGCTCGTGAATATGCTTCACTTTTTGGTTTTAAAAAGAAATATTCTGGAGGATTGACTTTTTCTGGTGGTTCATGGTCAAATCTAACAAGTTTGCATATGGCTAGATCAATATTGTTTCCTGATACAAAGAAATTAGGTAATATTGACTATAAATTTGCTATATTTACTTCTGAGCATTCCCATTATTCTGTTGAAAAGTCAGCAATTCTTTTAGGTCTTGGATCAAACTCAGTTTTTAAAGTTAAAATTGATGAAAATGGTAGAATGAATATTTCAGATCTAGAATCCAAAATCAATCATGCCAAAGAGTTAGGAATGACACCATTGTATATAAATGGTACAGCTGGTACAACTGTTTTTGGTTCATTTGATCCATTTGAAGAAATAAGTAAAATAGCATCTAAGTATAAGCTATGGTTTCACATTGATGCATCTTGGGGTGGTAATGTATGCTTTAGTGAAAAATACAAGTTTAAGTTAAAGGGTAGTCATTTAGCAAATTCTATCACATCAAATCCTCATAAAATGTTAGGAGTTCCTACAACATGTTCTTTCCTATTAGTTCCAGATGAAAGAATTTTTCAAAGTGCAAATTCATTGAATGCACCATATCTTTTCCATGGTAATAGTGAAGATGACAATGATGGTTCAGAAAGGGATACATTCTACGATTTGGCAGATGGTACAATGGGATGTGGAAGAAGGCCAGATGCTCTAAAGTTTTATATGGGATGGTATTTTTATGGTAAAAATGGTTATGAAGAAAGAATTGATCATGCCTTTAGCATCACTGAATATTTTACAAGTCTAATTTTATCAAACAAAAAGAATTTTAAACTTGTATCACCAAATCCACCACCTGCTTTACAAGTTTGTTTCTATTTTAGCAAGGATGGAAAGTTTGATAATTCTGAAGAAAATACTTCTACAACAAGAAGTATTGTTAAATCATTACATAAATCTGGAAGGTTTTTGGTTGATTACGCACCAGCACCAGGAGTTTCAACGGGTGAATTTTTCAGGATTGTTTTCATTAGTCCAATGCTAAATAAGAGTATCATTGATGAATTGTATGGATCAATAATAAATATAGGTGAAAATCTTTGATAGAACCAAATAATAGATAGAATCATATTTTTTTAGGTTTTCCAATTTATCTTTATTGTCCATACAATATTTATCTCTTTTTGATAATACAATACAATAGTCAAGATATTCACTATTGGAACAAAAGTATATAATAATAGAATCAGTTTTTATATATATAAGGTTTTTTTTCAAGTTTAACTAATTCAACACATCAAAATCATTAATTTAAATAGAACTCCTTTAAATAGACACTAGTAACATAACATTATTCATTTCTTGAAGAATCTAGTTGTTGTAATTTTTTCATTTCTTCCATTGGATCAAAATCACCAGTAGATAATTTTTCATATTGGTCGTTATACTTCCCTGTTGATAAAGGAGCATTACCTCTAAATCTTTTACTCATATCAAAGAAACCTTTTCTGCATTCCCAAAAAGCTTTCATTTGTGCTTTGCAAAGTTCGGGTAGATCAGCAGCTAATGCAGGATTTTCAATACATTCAGATGGAGTATGTCTTTCTATCATCACACAAGGAGATCTTTGCAAACAAATGGCAACAGCCATTCTTTGATCTTTACAACTATATTAATCAATGTTATGGGGCTGTTAGTAACTTGAAAAAGAAAATCATTTTCTCAGGGGGGCAAAGAAAAATATATATATAACAGTATTAGAATAAAATATTACTTACCTACCACCCATCTCAACTTCAAAATTATATAAAGTTGATATTTAACAAAAACTTATTCCTCTTCTTTTTTCTTTTTTTTTTTTTTTTTTTTTTTTTTTTTTGGCCGGCTCAAAATCAAAAAATCAGTTTATAATATTGAAAACAACAAATATACACATTGTACAACACAATTAACATACACATCATTTAATGACGATTAGTTTTGTTCCTGGTGAACCTAATAAGACACCCCAGTCAGTTTGCCAATCAAAATGGGATAAACACTCAATTTTGGCTTATTGTTCTGGTAATAACCTTATAATTTTATCAAACAATATGCAAAATCTACAAACAATATACCTTTCTACAGATGCTACAGCAGTTGATATAAATCCATATAATGGTAAAATAGCAGTTTCTGTTAACAATACTGTCGAAATTTTTGAACCATATGAACTTATGATGGAAATACCCAAATGGAAACATTCAATTACTCTAGTAAACCCTAAAGATACATCAGTTATTAACTCTTTAAACTGGGGGATTGAAGATGAACTTGTTGTAGGATCCAATTATTTGACTTTATGGCAAGTTAAAGATGAATATGGTACACTTTCAACTTCTATTCTTTGGTCATTGATCCAAGCAAACCCTGTATTTATTTGCAAAATTTCACAAGACTCAAATTTAATAGCAAGTTGTGGTAGATATGATACTTTACTAAAAGTTTGGAATAGAGTTTCTTTTGGGGAATCGTCACTATTTGATTTAACATATTTACTTCATACAGAATCAATCACTAATCTTAGATGGAAAAGACATGATCCAAATTTGTTACTGAGTCAAGGAATTAATACTTACACAAATACACTTTACACACTTTCAAGAGATTCAATATTGAGAATATGGTCAAACTATGAACATGAAAATACACATATTATACAACATTGGGGTTCTTTAAACTTGTTTTCAGATGACCATACAGATGATATTGCTGACTCCAAAATCAAAAAGCAAGGGAAGAGATTTGTAAATATTTTTGATGATTACTTAATTTCCCAAATAATCAAAACTTCACTAACAAAAACTTATGATATTGATTTAATAGAATTGAATAAGAAACAACCAGACATTGCAATGGTTGTTGATGAATCAGGAAGTTTAATCATTTATGCATTAGAAAATTTATCTCATAATCCACCAAAACTCATGAATATAACTAAACTAAAACAAACAAAATTATCACGTCCTTCATTTGTCAAAAAACCAGAATTTATAAATTTCACAGAATCCATAATAGGAGATGATGGAAATATATCAATGGTTATTCATGATTTAAATGGTGTTATAAGACATTCCTCTGTTGACTTCATCACTCTATTAAATAGTAATAACTCACAGACAGATGTAACTTCTGTGTTAGGTTCATTCTTACATAAATTCACTGGTCATAGCAAATCAATTATAAAAGTTAACAGAACAAGTGATGGTGAGGCCATGTTGACTGTTTCAAGATTTAATGAAAACTGTGTGTGGGTTCCAGAACGATTGAGAGATAGTGTAACCTTAAGAAAAAAATCAGTTGTTAATACATCATCACCTATTGACAAGAGTTTATTACTGAACCAAGGTAACCTTTTGGTAACAATGTGTTCTAATACAATAAATTTATGGGATACATCTTCTAAAGTTGCTCAAAAAATTTTCAAGTTTAAAGTTGAAAAAGATCAACATCCTCTTTGTCTTTTAAATATTCCCTTAAGTCAACAAGAACAGCAAAAAAATGGTCCAAGTATTCATTATATAATTGCAGTATACACAGATGAAACTAAAGCTTGGGTTATTAAAGATGGACATATTGAAAGTTTTGAAATTGAAAACTTATCAATGAGTGATGGGAATAACTTAGTCTCATCAATTGATCCAGTTGGTTATAATGATCTTACATCAAGACATAGAAGTATCATTTCAACAATCAGCAAAGAAGGTCTTTTGTTGTGTTACCATGCTGAAATCGATTACAAGACTAAAAAGATATTATGGGTTGAAGATAAAAGACTTGATTCAGGTATTATTAACTCTAAATATATTAGGGGATCCTCAATATCAAAATTCGCAATTGTTGATTCTACATGCAAAAGATTGACAATATGGGATCTAAATAGAAATGTCTTAGAGTTTGAAAAGAATTTTGATCAACAAATCAGAGATATTGACTGGACCAGTACAGTTAATAATCAAAGCATATTATCCATTGGTTTCAATAACTTTTGTCTTTTATATACCCAAGTTCGTTACGATTATACACATGATTTCCCAGCATTTCTACCAATAAAAAAGATTGATATTTCAAATTTTACAACACATCAAATCGGTGATTCAATATGGTTAAAGGATGGAACATTGGTTATAGGTACTGGTAATCAGTTATTCATATCAGACAAAGCATTAGATAATGAAGATAAATTTACAAAGGCATCGATTGGATCTAGAAATATATTATCAAATGATATATTGAATCTTTCCAGTGTTTTGAACGGTCCATTGCCATTGTATCATCCACAAATTATAATTCAGTCTTTATTTATGGGTAAAGTTGATTTAGTTAAGGAGTTATTACTTAGATTGTTTTTGAAATTGAGGGAAGCAGAACTACATTCTGAAAAGATTAATCATTCAAGTGTTGCACACATTGGTTACTTCCTAGATTTTGAAATTGAAAATTTTTTCATTGAAGATTACAAGTCTAAAACAGATGAATTTGATGAAGAGTATAACACATTTAATTCTAATATTGTGGAAATGTTAAAAAACAAACTTCTGAAATATGCATTACCTTATTTAACTAGACATCAACAGATGACATTGGTAGGTACAATTGAAGCAGTTGATGAGATAGTAAAGAATTCTTCTAGTCTTGATTCTAATGGTTTGAGATTTTTCTTGGGTATCAAACTGTTCCAAACGCACAAAGAAACACAATCAAGAATTACTATGAGGGATATTAATTGGGCTCTGCATAGTGAAAACAAAGAATTGTTGTTAGAACTTGTAAAGAATTCTGTCAAAGATAGAAAAATATCATGGCTTGTTGCACAACAATATGGTCTTTCCTATTGGTTGAAGTATGATGATTTGGTTAATGTGTTTGAGGAGATTGCTAGAAATGAATTTATCAAAGATGAAAGCAGGGATCCAATTGCATGTTCTATCTATTATTTGGCTTTAAGAAAAAAACAAGTTTTACTTGGTTTATGGAAAACTGCTGCAGGTAATCCTGAACAAAACAAAATGCTCAATTTTCTTAAGAATGATTTTAGATTAGAGAGATGGAAAACTGCTTCACTTAAAAATGCATTTGTATTGTTAAGTAAACATAGATATTTGCTTGCAGCCTGTTTCTTTTTATTGGCAGACTCTTTAAAGGATTGTGTGAATGTTTTGATAAAACAGTTAGATGATATTTCATTAGCTATTGGTGTTTGTCGAGTTTATGAAGGTGACAATGGTCCTGTTTTGAAAGATCTTTTGCATAATATAGTTTTAACAAGTGCTGTTTCAACAGGTGATAGATGGACAACAAGTTTTGTGTTTTGGAAATCAGGTGATAAAGCAAGATCTATCCAATCTTTAGTTATGCTTCCTATATATGTCTTAACTAAAGAAGAAAGTGAAAAGATTAAAATTAATGAGAAATCTAAATCATTTTTAGAAGATGATCCATTATTAATTGTATTATATAAAAATTTAAGAGAAAAAAGTGGAGGATACTTCCATGGATCTTTAAGCATTCCTTCAGAAAAAGAGTATGAGTTTATTATAAGAGTTGCAGCTATTTATACAAGAATGGGATGTGATTATCTATCTGCTTCTTTAATATTAAATTGGAAATTCTTAAGAACTGAGTCTACATTAATGAGAGATCAAAGTTATCCTAATTTAACAGAAGGAGAGAGTCGTCCTTCAACTAGTCTTCTTGAAAAGTATGGGTTATCATCATCTGCAAAAAGAAGAAACAGTTATATTAACCATTTTGATAAGAATGCTGGTTCTCAAATGGGTTCATTAAATGGTGTTAATTCTAATAATAAAGGTTTGGATATTTTGGAAAAATATGGTCTTGCTTCTAATAGGTTAAGTAAGGAAGATAACGAGTCAGACTCTAAAGACCCAACCAATACACATAAAGCAGGTCATAACAATGTGACAGCACCACCAAGTTCTGCCTTCCAAGAACCAGACATGAGTGCATTTGATTTTGGATTCTAATTCGTTAGATGTTACCATTTCTAAAGTTTTTAGTTAGATTAATATTATCTATTCATACTATATATAATTAGTTATAATATCATGATTATGAAGTATTTCATCCAAAGAATTTGGCATATTTAAGCTTTTCAGTAATTTTTGCATCTTCTACAGCTTTTTTAGCATCATCAATCTTCTTTGAAACCACCTTATCAGTAGGATTTAGTTTTAAACAATTTTCAAAATCATCTAATGCTAAAGAGAATTTTCTTAGTTCAAACTGAGCACATCCACGTCTATAGTATGCTTTTGCTTTGTCTATGGATGAACAATTATTGCTTTCAAGTAAAAATGTTGAATATTTAATAGCTTCCTTAAACTGTTTCAGGTTGATTGCTGTTAATGCTAGATTTAAATAAACTTTTCTCTTTAACTCTTCAAATTTTGGAGCATATTCAGGTTCTTGGTCTTGATCAGGTATGAACTCCATAACATATCTTAAACACTTTTTATATTTCAAAAATGACTCTCTAAAATTCTTTTCCTTGAACAATAATGATCCAGAATCTTTTATCTTAGATGTAGCTTCATATGCTTCTTTTGATTTATCTTTATCAAAATGATCATCATCCTCTGGATATTCTTCATACACATCACCACCAGTGATACTATAGGAAGCATTGAAAACAGGGACACCAAGGGATTCATTCCATTCTCCACAATCAGAAATTATAACTTCATTCTTTGGGATACTCTCTTTATCAACATCTTGACGTTCAATTGTTCGTATAGTGGATTTACCATGTATTATTTTTCCAAAAATTGTGTGCTTTCCATTCAAATGAGGAGATGGATAAGTATTGATGAAAAATTGTGAACAATTTGTATTTTCACCTGTGTTTGCCATTGCAAGATTAAATATAGTATCAAAGTCAGCCAAATTTTCATCTTCAAAGAGACCATTTAATGGTTCATCGATTGTATTGTCTTTGTCAAAGTAGATAGAACAACCACCTCTACCTATATCTGATATATTTTTTTTGAAATTTTCAGTACCAAATGTAGTATCACCTGCTTGTATCATGAAATTCTTTATTACTTTATGGAAATGATTACCTTTAAGTGTTAAATTATTCTTACCATCAGGACCAACAATATCAGATTTACAAAGATGAAGAAAGTTTTCGGTGGCTTTAGGAGCTTTATCATCATACAACTCAGCAACTATTCTGCCTATAGGTTCCCCTGCTATGGAGATATCCAAGTATACTTTAGGATAAATGACTTCAAGCTTCATTGTGTGTTGGTTCTCTTTTGGTGATATGATAAAAATTAAAGAGAGAAAATTAACAGAGAAAAAAAAATCGCATACAGTTTTTTTCTTTTGGTTGTTTTTGGGATGATTCAAATCAAGTTTATTTAATATGGTACAGGAAAAAAACATTAAAAATCATGATTTTATGTATTTATGCAAATGTATCTAGCAATTAAGCCTCAAGAGGATGATTTGAAGGAGTTGTCTCTATTTCTACCGCTAACCTGCTTCTAAGGGATTCTAAAACAACTAGACCCAATGTTGTTGCTGGAATGGTTGACAGTGCATGTCTTCCGAATCCTCTATATAACCAATCATACCAACCAAGTTTGGAGTTGGTCTTTATGAATGAAACATGTTCTAAAGTGTCCATATATGTGTTGTAATATATTGTCAGTAATCTGGAAGATCTATAACCAGTTGTTACAATTGATGATTTTCTACCTTTGGGAACAGGATCTAAACCAGCAGCTCTATATATATCAAATGCTTCTAATCTTGAAAGATGAATGTTTTGAACTTTTGTTAAAGGATATTGTATTATCTGTAAAGATAATGAAGCTGTTATACCAGCCAAAAATACAAATGAGGTCTTTAAAAATTTGTATCTCTTTTGTTGTTCAACTTCTTTTATATATTCTTCTTTAGTCTTTTTATATTGTAATGGAGATCGTATAACATTGGAATAATAATTGAAATTTATTAAAGTTGATTTGGTAAAATTGAAAAATTGATTCTTTATAGTTTCAAAAGAACAAAAATATATTGCAAACCCAAAACTTTCTTTAACAAAACTTAATGCATAACCAGCAAATACACCAGAAATTCCAACTTCTTTTAATTTTTTAAGACCAAATTTCCATAAATTTTCATGTTTTCCTTCTAAAAGTTCATTTGCACTTGATCTTGTATAAATAGCATCTATTGGTGCAGCAGCTATTGATTGGAAAATACCAGCAACAAACCCAGCTCTTAAAGTATCCCATGGAGAAGGATTTTCTAAAAAATTTGATTTGTACCCATTAAAATGTTGCAAACTAACCAAATAGGATGTGTATAATACAACACCTGTTGCTGAGTTAGCTACTAATGGAGGTAATATATTTTCAGGTATAAATTTCCAACCATATTTTCTAATAGCAGATATTAATACACCAATTGAAGAATCTCTATAAAAGTTATAAGGTCTTGCAGCATTATTATGAACAGAACCATTTACTAAAACTCTTGTAATTAACATATAATCAATTCTTGCAGGTCTGAATAATTTAGCTGGTGGTGTTCTTAAATATATTGAAGTTATTTGATAAATCAAGGCTCTAATACCAGCAGTACTTGCACCTACTAATTTGGATCCATTACTTGATAATTCAGCCTGTGTAACTGTTGAAGGGTTGTTTAACGTTACAGTATCTGTGGATGTGGTAGATGTTGGCGATTGAATTGTATTAGAGGATATCTCTTTTGGTGCCCTATTATTTCTTTCCATTGAATAAGAATCATGAATAGGCTACCTTGAATAAATAAGCTATTTGATTGAATTTAAAACCAATATTATGATGTTAGATGACTTTGAAAAGTGTGAAAAAAAATGATTCCAAGTGAAATAAAATTAAATAAAAATATTGTCTAAAGATTTATTTTAAGAATATTCAGTTGATAGGGTTAATATTTATGTACAAGTTAATGATTTGATATGTCTGTGTATCCTACTTTTTGACTTTTTGATTGTATTATGGATTGTATTATGGATTGTATTATGCAGTGTGGATTTTTTATTTTTTTTTTTTTGTAGTTTTTTTTTTTTTTTTTTGACGTTTGACGTTTGACGTTTTAAATGAAAGAATAATGAGATGAGTATTTATGATTAAAGAGATTTGAGTTAGTTAGAATATCGGTTTATAATTTATAATTTATAATTTTGGAATTAATAATTAAAGAATAATATCTATTTTTTTAGTTTTAAAATTAAACGATTAAATAATTCTAGAGTGGTTTATAAAATTAATTCTTTAATTACCAATTCTTTTTTGATATGCTTCCCATCCAGCAGCTCTGTATCTTTCACCTTCAACAGTTGGGTCTCTTCCCTTACCGAAAAGACCTCTTCCAACAATAATTATATCACTACCACCAGCAACAACTTCATTGACACTTCTATATTGTTGACCTAAACCATCACCTTTATCATCTAAACCTACACCTGGTGTCATTATTATCCAATCAAATCCTTCATCTCTACCTCCCATATCATTTTGAGCAATGAAACCAATAACGAAGTCTTTATCTGTCTTTGCAATTTCAATAGTCTTTTCAGTATATTCACCATAAGCTAAAGAACCTTTTGAACTTAATTCAGCTAACATTAATAAACCTCTTGGTTCATCAGTAGTTTCATTGGCAGCTTCCTTTAAACCTTTAACAATACCTGCACCAGTGACACCATGAGCATTTGTAATATCAGACCAAGAAGATATTTTGAAAACACCACCTGAATATTGTGCTTTAACAGTATTACCAATATCAGCAAATTTACGATCTTCAAAGATCAAAAAATTGTGTTTTTTGGCTAACTCTTTTAATGGTACTATAGTTCCTTCAATTGAGAAATCATCAATGATATCAATATGAGTTTTAACAAGACAAATATAAGGACCTAAAGTATCAATTAATTTTAAAAATTCATCAGTAGTTCTAACATCAACAGAGGCACATAGATTTGATTTCTTTTCTTCCATAACTTTGAAAAGTCTTTGTGCTAGAGGTGAAGGATGAGCTTCAGCTCTTTGAGTATATGAAAGATTTGTAACAGCCATTATAAATATGTATATCTAGTTTATAATAAATAAAATAAAAATATAATATTGATGTTTAGCAAATAATAGAAATTTTTTCTTTTCATAGTGATTTAACTGGGAAAATGAAAATTTGAAAAAATGGAAAAACTTTATAAAGAAATAAATGGAAGCTTCTAATAGAAGTAAGTATTTAATTTCCAATCTATAATAATTCGCTAATTACTTTTAAGATATCACAAACTAAATGTATTATCTAAAGATATAATACAAAATACCAAAAGTCACGTGACTGGATTTACCCTTCACCCTTTTTTTTTTTTTTATTTCGTCAAAGAAATAGAAATAAAATTATTCAACAATTTATATAAAACTAATAGTAATTACACTATCAAATCACATATAATACATCAAATCAACTAGCCCATCATGGATCAATTAAACCAAAAAGAACAAATGGATTTCCAAAAAATCGTTGAACAAAAACAAATGAAAGATTTTATGCGTTTATACTCACATTTAGTTGAACGTTGCTTTACTGACTGTGTCAATGATTTCACCTCTGATAAATTAACAAATAAAGAAGAAACTTGTATCTTAAAGTGTAGTGAAAAATTCTTAAAACATAGTGAAAGAGTTGGTCAAAGATTCCAAGAACAAAATGCTTTATTAACCCAAAATATGAGACGTTAAATTTAACAGGTGAAATAATTTGGAAATAGAATATTAGAAATTCTGAAATTTTAAAACAGAATAGAGAAGAGAAAGAAAAAAATAAAATAAAATCTGTATATATCTTCTATGAGATTTCTCTTCTTATATCATTTCATTTTACTGAATATTTCAAATCTTTACTTGTAATTTATTAGTGTGTTGTTGATGTTGATGTTTTTTGTCTATATTTGTTTACTAAATTAACTAGAATAACTTTTATTACATTTAATATAAAATTTCATTAAACTTTTTTCTTGTTATTAAAACATTATTAAACACTATTGTAGACCATATAATAATATCAGATCATAATATTTTTTTTCAAGATTCTTCAGCTTCTTTAAATACTTTTAATTGATTTTCAACTTCTTCTTGCATTTCTTTTGTCCATTCGTAAATATCACTATTTGTCTTATTATACATAATTGCATTAGAAAACATTAACAATATTTCACGTTCTAATTCTAATGATGTTTGAATTCTACCATCTTTTAATTTTTGCTTTATTGTTTTTAAATCAGTTGGTGATTTAACTAATGAAAAATAATTTGGTGCATTATTTTCATTAACACGATCAGAAAACATTGAAGAATATTTATATGAAATGATATTTGCTAATAAAGGATTAGATTGATGTTGTAATTTTTTATTTGGTAACACTGGAGTAGTTGTATTAACACTTTCTGTTGTATGTATAGCTTGAGATCTAGTTTTCTTTCTTGGAGGTTCAGCAGTTTCATCTTTTACTTCTTCTGGTAAAGTCTTTCTCTTTTGACTAGAATTTTGGTTATCCTCTTTATTATTTTCACTAACTAATTTCTTATTATCATCTTTAACTTCTTCATTTAAAATATCGATATCATCCTCAGTTTTTAAATGTTGTTTCTTGATAAAATCATCAGATGGCTCAGGATCTTCAATCTTTCTCAATGGAACTTTACTTTTAACAGCATTTGATATAGCAACATTAGTAGCAGTAATATTTTGTGGAGCCAAAGCTGTTTTAGTATTAATTTTTGTTTTATCATCAGCAAGTTCTGTTTTATTAGCAACCTTTAGTATAGGTGTTTGAGATTTAACATCAACAGTTTGGTCTTTCTCCTCTTCTTCATCATCATCTTCTTCATCCTCATCCTCGTCATCTTCATCATCATCTTCTTCTTCGTCATCATCATCCTCGTCATCATCATCATCATCATCCTCCTCTTCATCGTCATCGTCCTCTTCGTCTTCTTCGTCAATTTTTCCTTTGTTTTCTGATCCATTTCTCTTATTTGATTTTGAATTTGTATCTATTTTAGTAATTATGTTTTTCTTATTGGTCTCATCTACAATAAGAATAGAAGGTGAAGGTGATTTAATTTTGAAATTTTGATTTAAATCTCTGAACTCTTCAATAATCATTCTATCAGAATTACCTTTCTCTATTGAAGTAATTTCATTCATTAACTCTTTATATTTTAACTCCAATAAATTAATATATTCATCAGTTTCTTGTTGATACAATTTCCCATATTTTTGAACAAGTTGAATAAATTGATCTCTTGTAAGTTTAATCTTAAAATTATCTTTTGAAGGTAAAATATGAACTTCTGTATTATGAAACATTTTAGTGATTGTTAATACCACATCTTTAATAGTTATTGTTGTGATAACATCATCATCGTCATCATCTTCATCTTCATCATCGTCTTCATCATCATCATTGATAATAACTTCACCTGATGATTTGTCTAAGATGATGTTATTACGATGTCTAGAATGTTTTAATACCAATTGAACTAGAGGACTTGAGTTTATACGGTTTGTGATTTGTTGAAGACTCAGCGTTTCATCAAGGGACTTCTTCACAAAAGACTCCATCACCTTTAGTAGAATGAATTTGAAGTATGGAGAATCATGAGCTATCTGTGCCATAATGTATAGGATAGTGATAGGTGGTTAACTGATTTTACTGTGGATACTTTTTTGTTGTTGTTGATAATCTTGTTGATGTTTTTTATGGTCCAAAAAAAAAAAAAAAAAAAAAAAAAAAAAAAAAAAAAAAAATATAAAAAAAAAATTTAATAGAATTCGACACGATAAAATAAAAACAAAATAAATCAAAACCAAAATTATTAAACAATCAATAAAAACTCAAAAGATGCAGTTACCTACCTATTTTCCTATACATTCCTCTATGTTGAGAGAGTTGGATCTCATCAAAACACGTCTCCCAAAAGTAGAGGAGCTCTCAAACACTAGAACAGAGATTCTTAATAATGCAAACGCGTATATTAAAATAATAACAGATAATGGTAATGATGGTAATTCAGAAACTTACAAAGTAGATATTAGGCTACCTGATCAAATCAAAACATTTGAACTTTTTGTACAAGCATTAGATGATAATATTAAATCTGAAATTTCAATAAAATATTTACGTTCAATTTATATCAACGTTTACAATACTGTTAAAGAAAGATCAAATAATGAAGAAGAATTGACTGCAAGTACTATTGATCAGTATATTACAAGTCAAAATAAATCCTTTTCTGAACTTTTGGAAGAGGAATTAAAAAAAATTGATTCAATTAAGGTTAAATCATCTACTACTAAAGAAATATTAAGAGGATCTTATAAAGATTATATATTAATTAAAAGTATATACTATGTTTTACAAGATCCATTAGAATCATTACCAATGCTAGATGATGCTGATGATGATATACAAATAGAAGGTGGTAAAATAAGCTTAAATTGTCCAATTAGTATGAAGCAATTTGAAAATCCTATGATAAGTAAAACTTGTGGTCATACATTTGATAAAGCATCAATTAACAGTATGCATCGTGGATTTGATTGTCCAATTCCAGGTTGCAGTTCCCAAGGCCTCAATGCATCATATTTTGTTCCTGATATCCTTATGAAAGTAAGAGTCAACACATATAACCAACTTCAATCAAAGAAGGATAATGATAAGAATATTGAAGTATTATGATTGATTTAAACTATTTTGATTTCATTCAAATATAAGAACAGTAAAGATAAATAAATATATTTCAATGTCTATATGATGATTTCAATGGTGCTAAATTGTTTAATATATATAACAGTTATCTAATTCAAGAAAAGTAGCAACGTAGCAACATATCATAACGAGAGTATTCTTTAGGGCTTTTTAGGGCTCAGAAAGAAAATAAAAAAAAAAAAATTAATCAACAATTATCATTCAACACTCAACACTCAACATTCAACATTTAGCATCATAACTTCTTGTAATGAAGAGAGCTGTTTCGCTTGTTTTCAGAAGATGGAATTCAAGTATTCCTTTCCCAAGATCTATGAGAGATCTATTGAAGTCTGAAAACCTAAATCAACAAATTGGTGTATCTGGTTATATAAGAAGTGCAAGAAGAATGAAAAATATTACATTTGTTGATTTAACAGATGGATCAACTGGTCAAGATTTACAATGTGTGATTCCTAAGAAAATAGTTGGTGACATAGATATATCTACAGGTCAAACAATACAGCTTTTTGGTACATTGAAAGAATCACAATCAAAAAATACTGATGATATAACCAAACAAAAATATGAGTTAAAAGTTGATCAATTAAATGTTATAAATAATGTTCCTGAGGATTTCCCTCTACAGAAGAAGTATCACTCTCTAGAATTCTTAAGAAGTTTAATTACTTTACGTCCAAAGTCAAGATATATGTCTTCAATATTAAGATTAAGATCACATCTTGATTATGAATTAAATACTTTTTTCAATAATGAAGGTTTTATTAAAACAAATCCTCCAATAATAACAGGTACTGATTCAGAAGGTGATGGTGAACTATTTCAAGTTGAATCAAAATCAATGATAAATGATTCAACTCATGAAGTTAAAAAGGAATTCTTCAATAAACCAACATTTTTAACAGTTTCTACACAATTACATTTAGAAGTTTTATGTATGGCAATGAATAAAGTATGGACATTTTCACCTTGTTTCAGAGCAGAATCAAGTCGTACAACAAGACATTTGGCTGAATTTTGGATGCTAGAAGCAGAAATTGGATATACCAATAATGTTCTTGAATTAACAACTTTTACTGAAAAAATGATCAAATTTTTAGTTAAAGGTTTAATTGATAATAAAAATGGTATATCTTCTGACCTACTATTATCAATATCAAAAAGAAATATGTCTCTCCAAAACTTATTAGAAAATTCAAATAACAATAACAGTAAAATTAATGAAACAGAAATTGAAAGTGACCGTATTATATCAACAGATGATATAAAACAAAAATGGAATATGTTATTAAATGAACAATGGAGTACAGTAACATATCAAGAAGCTATTAAGATTTTACAAGATTCAAATATAGAGTTTGAAAATAAAGTTAACTATGATGAAGGTTTATCAACTGAACAAGAAAAATGGTTGGCAGGTGAATACTTTAAAAAACCAGTCTTTGTAATTAATTACCCAAAAGAAATCAAACCTTTCTATATGAAAGTAAATCCAGATCAAAAAACTGTTGCTTGTTTTGATTTATTGGTTCCAGATCTTGGTGAAATTGTTGGTGGTTCATTAAGAGAAGAGAATTATGATTTATTAGTGAAAGAAATTGAAAACAAAGAATTAAATATAGAAAGTTTAATGTGGTATTTATCATTACGTAAAGATAGTGGAATACCACATGGGGGTTTTGGTTTAGGTTTTGATAGATTATTATGTTATCTAGCAAGTGTTTCAAATATACGTGATGCTGTTCCATTCCCAAGAGCAAGAAAAGAATGTCAATATTAGTTGCTTTTCTTAATTTAAAAACATTCATCACATACGTTTTATAGAAATAATTAATGTACATAGAAATTTTTTCCATTCTTTAGAAAGAAAATGTGTATTAATTATTAATATTTAAAATATTTTGTAATTATTCATTGATTATAAAATTATAACTTGATAGTTTTCTTCTTGTTTTGCCAGCCAAATCCAATCTTCTTTGTTGTTCCTGGAGAAATAATAATATTAATTAAACTTGTTTTACCTTCTTTAGAATTCTTTAAACATTGTTTAAAGCTTAGTTCAACTTCTTTTAAATTTTGAGCCAAATATCCATGAGCACCAAGACTTTCAGCTAATAAATCATATCTTGTACCTTTAGATAAATAAGTACTTGGTAAATCTTCAGCTTTTGTTGACTTTAAAACTTCTTCAGAAACACCATGATAAATTCCACTATTATTCATTACAATAATTATCAACGGTAAATTTGATCTAACAGCAGTTTCTATTTCAAATCCACTAAATCCAAAAGCAGAATCACCTTGAATCGTTATAACATGTTTTAATGGATTTGAAATTTTTGAAGCAATAGCATAACCTAATCCTATTCCCATAGTTGCATTTGTTCCTGCATCTAATCTTTGTCTTGGATAATTTTGAGGGAAAGAAACTCTAGCAATATCCATAGTGTTTGCCCCTTCAGTGATTAAAATGATATCTTTTTCAATAGGTAACATTATATTTCTTAAAGTTTTATAAACCACATTATAATTTAATAACTTATTTGGATCTAATGAAGAATTACTATCATAAGAGCTATCATTCTCTTTATTAGCTAATGATTTATTATTTTTATTAATAATTTGATGGATTTCTTCATAAAATTTGTTATCTTTATCATTAAATCTTAAATTTTGTAAATTTAAATGATTCTTTTGGTTTAAATAATTTAATTTTTCAAAAATTAAATCAATATCACCTATTAAGCCATTTTGTAAAGAATTTATTGAATTAAAACCTAATTCTTCAGGTTTTGAATCTATTTGAACAAATTTTACATCTTTTTTAAATCTTGGTTCTTCACCAAAATGTAAAATCCAATTTAATCTTGCACCAACTAATACAATTAAATCAGAATTTTTTAAAGCAAATGATCTTGCAGAAGATACATTTAAAACATTTGAATCTTCAATTACACCTTTCCCCATTGGAGTTGGTAAGAAAGAGATATTATGATCATTTATAAACTTTCTAATGTTATTTGAAGCATTTGAATAGGAAGCACCTTTCCCAATAATAAATAGAGGATTTTTAGAATTTTTTAAAAGATTTAAAAAAGAATTATATTTTGAATCACTTGGTTGATATTTTGGAATCATTTCATTGGTTATTGGATACAAAATATTAGATAATTTTGATTCTAAACTTTCATCAATTTTATCTTCTATTAAATCAGCAGATAAATCAATATAAGTTGAACCAGGAGTTCCAAACATTGAATCTTTATAAGCTTTAAATAAATGATTTGGAATTTGTTCCATTGAAAGTGGTTTTGATTGAAATTTTGTTAAATTTTGTAAGAAAGATAATTGATCTAATTCTTGGAAACCTCCTTTTGTAATATCATTAAAACCTGAAGAACCAGCTAATAATAATAATGGCCAACGATTTGAATTTGAATTATATAACCCAGGAGTAGCATGAACAATACCAGGACCACCGACTACTAACAGAACACCGGGTCTTCCTGTGAGGTAACCATAAGCAGAAGCAGCATATGAAGCAGATTGTTCGTTTCTAAAAGATATAAATCTTACTCCTTCCTTAATCAAAGCATCACCAATCTCAACAATAGGGATTCCAACAATACCAAATACACAAGTAACTCCTAATTTTTTGAGACACTTGGCAACAAGTGTAGCACCAGAAGCAGTAACAGAAGTCATCAATGCAATGTAAACACTCCTTCAATAAGAGTAATAACCAAATAAAGCAGCATTCAATTCAAAACAAATTGCGGAGGCTAAAAATTCGCAAAAAAATAAATCACGTGACAAATCTAAAAATCAATCACGTGACAAATTTGTTTTTTTTAACCGCCCAAAAAAAAAAATCCAACAATCAAAAAATCCAACAAAATAAAAAAAAAAAAAAAAAAAAAATAATACTAGTTCATATAAAAATCTCTAGTGTATAAATACATCAACTCATTTAATTTCCACAAATTAATACTCAATTCTTCTTGTTCAATTACATTCTCCAAGATGCGTCCTGAAGTAGAACAAGAGCTTGCTCACATTTTATTGACTGAGTTATTAGCTTATCAATTTGCTAGTCCTGTTAGATGGATCGAAACTCAAGATGTCTTTTTAAAAGACTACAAAACTGAAAGAGTTGTTGAAATTGGTCCTTCACCAACTTTAGCTGGTATGGCTACTAGAACCATCAAGGCCAAATATGAATCATATGATGCTGCTTTAAACTTACAAAGAGAAGTTTTATGTTATTCTAAAGATGCCAAAGAAATCTACTATACTCCAGATCCAGCTGACATCGCTGCTAAACAAGCTGCTTCTGCTCCAGCTGCTGCTGCCTCAACCCCTGCCGCTCCTGTTGCTGCTGCTGCTGCTGCCCCAGCTGCTGCTGTTGCCTCTGCTCCAGCTGCTGCTCCATCTGGTCCAGTTGCTGATATTCCAGATGAACCAGTTAAAGCTGCTTTATTAATTCATGTTTTAGTTGCTCAAAAATTAAAAAAGACTTTAGATTCTGTTCCAATGTCAAAAGCTATTAAAGATTTAGTTAATGGTAAATCAACTGTTCAAAATGAAATCTTAGGTGATTTAGGTAAAGAATTTGGTTCAACTCCAGAAAAACCTGAAGAAACTCCATTAGAAGAATTAGCTGAACAATTCCAAGAAACTTTCTCTGGTGAATTAGGTAAACAATCTTCTTCATTAATTGCTAGATTAATTTCATCAAAAATGCCAGGTGGTTTCAGTGTTAGTACTGCTAGAAAATATTTACAATCACGTTGGGGTTTAGGTTCTGGTAGACAAGATTCTGTTTTATTAATGGCTTTAACTGAAGAACCAGCTGCTCGTTTAGGTTCTGAAGGTGATGCTAAATCCTATTTTGATGGTTTAGCTCAAAAATACGCTGCTAAAGCTAACATTTCTTTATCTTCAGCTTCCTCAGGTGCTGCTTCTGGTGGTGCTGGTGGTGCTACTATTGATGCTGCTGCCTTTGAAGAATTAACTAAGGATAACAAGGTTTTAGCTTATCAACAATTACAAGTTCTTGCTCGTTACTTAAAACTTGACTTAAATAAAGGTTTCAAATTAGCTGATGAACAAAAGAATAATTTAAATGCTTTACAAGAACAATTAGATATCATTAACAATGAATTAGGTGATTACTTTATTGAAGGTATTAATTCATCTTTCTCAAGAAAGAAGGCTAGAGTTTATGATTCTTCTTGGAACTGGGCAAGACAAAGTTTATTAACTTTATACTTTGAAATTATTCATGGTGTTTTAAAACGTGTTGATAGAAAATTAGTTTCAGAAGCTATTAATATCATGAACCGTTCAAATGCTTCATTAATTAAATTTATGGAATATCATATCAACAAAGCTGATCCAGCTAAAAGTGATAACTATGCTTTAGCTAATGAATTAGGTAATCAATTGATTGAAAACTGTAAACAAGTTATTGATTTAGATCCTGTTTATAAAGATATTTCATATCCATTAGGTCCAAAAACTACTATTGATTTGAAAGGTAACATCAAATATACTGAAGAACCAAGAGAAAATGTTAGAAAATTCCAACAATACATTCATGAAATGGCTCAAGGTTCATCAGTCACTAAACAAGTTCAACCAACAATTGCTCAAGATTTAACTAAGGTTTACAAGGCTATTTCTAAACAAACTGAATTATCAGAACTTTCAGAAGGTACTAAGTTAGAATTTGAAAAATTATATGGTGAATTAATTAAATTCTTAGAATCATCAAATGAAATTGAAATCAACAAGAACACTACTATTGTTGGTACTAATGATGATAACTTAGATTTAGATTCAGCCAAAGAAGTTGCTACTTTACCAACTAGTTCATCTATCAGTAACCCAGCTTCAAAGAGTATTCCATCAGAAACTATTCCATTCTTACATTTAAAGAAAAGATTACCAGATGATACTTGGGCTTATGATCGTTCATTAACTTCTACTTTCTTAGATGGTTTAGAACAAGCTGCTGTCAATGGTGTCACCTTCAAAGGTAAATATGTTTTGATTACTGGTGCTGGTGCTGGTTCAATTGGTGCTGAAATCTTAAAAGGTCTTATCCAAGGTGGTGCTAAAGTTATTTTAACTACTTCAAGATTCAGTAAGAAAGTTACAACTTATTACCAAGATTTATATGAAAAATTCGGTGCCAAAGATTCATCATTAGTTGTTGTTCCTTTCAACCAAGCCTCAAAGGTTGATGTTGAAGCTTTAGTTGATTTCATTTATGATGATGTTAAGAAAGGTGGTTTAGGTTGGGATTTAGATGCTATTATTCCATTTGCTGCCATTCCAGAAAATGGTATTGAAATGACTACAATTGATTCAAAATCAGAACTTGCTCATCGTATCATGATGACTAACTTATTAAGAATCTTAGGTTCAGTTAAAAATCATAAATTTGAAAGAGGTATTGAAACTAGACCTGCTCAAGTTATTTTACCATTGTCACCAAACCATGGTACTTTTGGTAGTGATGGTTTATACTCAGAATCTAAATTATCATTAGAAACCTTATTCAACAGATGGTATTCAGAATCATGGTCAAATCAATTAACCATTTGTGGTGCTGTTATTGGTTGGACTAGAGGTACTGGTTTAATGAGTGCTAACAACATTATTTCAGAAGGTATTGAAAAATTAGGTGTCAGAACCTTTTCACAAGCTGAAATGGGTTTCAACTTACTTGGTTTATTAACTCCAGAAATTACTGAATTATGTCAAAAGGGTCCAGTTTTAGCTGATTTGAATGGTGGTTTACAATTCATTACTGGTTTGAAAGAAAAGACTCAAAAATTAAGAGAAGATATTAATGAAACCTCTGATATTAGAAAGGCTGTCTCTATTGAAACTGCTATTGAACATAAGATTGTTAACGGTAACAATGCTGATGCACCATTTACTAAGACTGCTATTAACCCAAGAGCTAACATGAAGTTTGACTTCCCAACTTTAAAACCTTATGAAGAAATTAAACAAATTGCTCCAGATTTAGAAGGTTTATTAAACTTAGAAAAAGTTATTGTTGTTACTGGTTTTGCTGAAGTTGGTCCATGGGGTTCTTCTAGAACAAGATGGGAAATGGAAGCTTATGGTGAATTCTCATTAGAAGGTTGTATTGAAATTGCTTGGATTATGGGTTTGATTAAATACCATAATGGTAACTTAAAGGGTAAGCCATATTCAGGTTGGGTTGATGCTAAAACTAATGAACCAGTTGAAGATAAGGATGTTAAACCTAAATATGAATCTTTCATCTTAGAACACTGTGGTATTAGATTAATTGAACCAGAATTATTCAACGGTTATAACCCAGAAAAGAAACAATTAATCCAAGAAGTTGTTTTAGAAGAAGATTTAACTGAATTTGAAGCTTCTAAGGAAACTGCTGAACATTTCAAGCATGAACATGGTGATAAGTGTGAAATTCAAGAAAATGCTGAAACTGGTGAATACACTGTTAAATTAATTAAGGGTGCTAAATTATTTATTCCAAAGGCTTTGAAATTTGATCGTTTAGTTGCTGGTCAAATTCCAACTGGTTGGGATGCCAAACGTTATGGTATTTCAGAAGATACAATTAGTCAAGTTGATCCAATTACTTTATTCGTTCTTGTTGCTGTTGTTGAAGCATTTATTTCTGCAGGTATGAAAGATCCATATGAATTATACAAATATATTCATGTTTCTGAATTAGGTAACTGTTCTGGTTCTGGTATGGGTGGTGTTTCTGCTTTACGTGGTATGTTCAAAGATCGTTTCATGGATCAACCAGTCCAAAATGATATTTTACAAGAATCATTCATCAACACTATGTCTGCTTGGGTTAATATGTTACTTTTATCATCATCTGGTCCAATTAAGACTCCAGTCGGTGCTTGTGCTACTTCAGTTGAATCATTAGATATTGGTGTTGAAACTATTTTATCTGGTAAGGCTAAGGTCTGTATTGTTGGTGGTTATGATGATTTCCAAGAAGAAGGTTCATATGAATTCGCTAACATGAATGCTACCTCAAACTCATTAGAAGAATTTGAAAATGGTCGTACCCCATCTGAAATGTCAAGACCAGCTACTACTACAAGAAATGGTTTCATGGAAGCTCAAGGTTCAGGTATTCAAATTATTATGGGTGCTAAGTTAGCTTTAGAAATGGGTGTTCCAATTTATGGTATTTTAGGTATGACTGCTACTGCTACTGATAAGATTGGTAGATCTGTTCCAGCTCCAGGTCAAGGTATCTTAACCACTGCTAGAGAATTCCAAGGTACTCAATACAAATCAGCTATCTTAGATATTAGATACAGAAAACGTCAAATTGAAAGACGTGTTAAGGAAGTTAAATCATGGATTGATACTGAATATGAATACTTAGAAGAATTAGCTAAAGCTTTACCAAAGGAAGAACAAGAAGTTTATATTAGTGAACGTGTTCAAGAAATCCAAGTTGAAGCTGAAAAACAAATCAATCAAGCAAAGGATATGTATGGTAACTTCTTCTATCAAAACAATCCAAGAATTGCTCCAATTCGTGGTGCTTTAGCTACATTTGGTTTAACTATTGATGATATTGATGTTTGTTCTTTACATGGTACATCAACTAAAGCTAATGATAAGAATGAAACTGCTACTCTTGATAAGATGTTTAGACACTTAGGTAGAACTGAAGGTAATCCAGCTTTAGCTGTTCTTCAAAAGTTCTTAACTGGTCATCCAAAGGGTGCTGCCGGTGCTTGGATGTTCAATGGTGCTCTTCAAATTTTAAATTCTGGTATTGTTCCAGGTAATCGTAACGCTGATAACATTGATCAAATCTTAGAACAATATGATTACATTTTATTCCCATCTAAGACTATTAAGACTGATGGTGTTAAGGCTGTTTCTGTTACTTCATTCGGTTTTGGTCAAAAGGGTGCTCAAGCTATTGCTATTAACAGTGATTACTTATTTGCTGTTTTATCTAAACAAGAATATGAAGCTTATGCAAAGAAATTCAATGCTAGACACAATATTGCATACTCTCACTTCCATAGTTCATTTATTAATAATTCATTATTCCAAGCTAAGGATCATTCACCATACACTGAAGAATTACAAAACCCAGTTTACTTAGATCCATTAGCAAGAGTTACACCATCAAAGACTGGTGAATTAGTTTTTACTGAAAAGAGTATTCAAAGTAGTCCATATGTTTCAAAGGCTTCAAAGCATACTTCAAAGATTTTAACAGAATTATCATCAGATGTTACTGATTCTAAGAATGTTGGTGTTGATGTTGAATTAATTGCAGCTATTAACATTGAAAATGATACATTTATTGAACGTAACTTTACTCAAGCTGAAATTGAATACTGTCAATCTGCTCCACATCCACAATCATCATTTGCTGGTACTTGGTCTGCTAAGGAAGCTGTCTTCAAAGCTTTAGGTGTTGCTTCCAAGGGTGCAGGTGCTGCTTTGAAAGATATTGAAATCTTACATGATGCTCATGGTGCTCCAGTTGTTCAATTACATGGTGATGCTGCTAAGGCTGCACCAAATGCTTCAATTAAGGTTAGTATCAGTCATGATGATTTCCAAAGTGTTGCTGTTGCCATTGCCAACTAAAATCTTTAGTAGTTATTTAGATCATTTGTTTATATATTAATTAAACTGAATACATTTGAATTATAGTTTTTAAAACATATTATTATGTAGTAAATCGATTCTATAAAGTAATTAGATATATGAAGAAATTTTTTTTAGTAGTAGTGGTTTTTCTGATATAAGGTTTTATTTTTCTATGGAGATTTTTTTTTTAAAAAAAAGAAGCACAAAGACCTTTACAACAACCAATAACAACTATTATTAAACAAGAATTAAAAGTTTATAATGTCAGATTCATGGCAAGACTTAACTACAGAAGACCAAATCGATACCCAGAATGCATCTAGTGAAGTTCAAGATTATCAAGCAAATGATGAGGATGAAGACGTTGGTCAATTCACTAGAGATATGCCAGCAGATTATATAAGAGGAATTAACGAAATGGAATCATTGGGATTGGTTGATATAGGATCTTTAGCACATTGGTCTGTGTCCTCATATAAACAGGGATCAGGTGTGGAGCAGCTTAGAGAAGAAACACCAGACAGTTACTGGCAAAGTGATGATAATCAACCTCATTATTTGGATATTCATTTTAGCAAACAGGTTCATGTTGCAAGAATAGGTATTTTCACAGATTATTTACAAGACGAATCATACACACCGTCCAGAATAGTGTTTCTTGCAGGTACAGGTTTCCATAATTTGATGGAGGTGGTTACTATAGAGTTGAAAGAACCAATTGGTTGGACATACATTGAATTTGATAATCTAAACATCTTTTTAATAAGAATTCTCATTTTAGCAAACCATCAGAGCGGTAAAGACACACACCTCAGGGCTGTCAAGATATACACACCTAAAGCCATATCAGATACAAACATCGAGATGATACGCTCCTTCACCAGCTCAAGTGCTCTTCAAACTACAATTCGTTAAAAAGTTTTGTTGATGTTGGTTGTTTACGTTTCGTCCCAAAGCGGTAATTTTTGGTCACGTGAATATTTTTTTTTGTTGTCCTTTTTTTTCTTTTCAACACATATAAAAAATTTTGCTTTGTCTTTTTGATTCAAGTTTCATAACTTTTCTAGTTATAAAGATTAGGTTTTGGCATTAGTCTATAACACTCTACTCATTTGGCTCTGTTTCTTTTGGTGTTTTAATATTAATATAATTGTATTCAGATCATTTTAATCCACATAATGAGTACTGATCTTGATTCAATTGCCTTTCTGTTGAAGCAATCTTTAAATCATAGTACCGCCAAAGAGGCTGAACAAAATCTTAGATCTGTTGAATCTACTTCAGGTTTTTCTTTAACTTTACTACACATTGTTGCTTCTCAAAACTTGGATAATTCTATTAGATTAGCTGGTGCTTTATTTTTCAAAAATTTAGTTAAAAGAAATTGGGTTGATGAAAATGGTAATCATTTATTACCTGATTCAGATTTATTAAAAAATGAAGTTATTCCTTTAATGATTTCATTACCAAACAATCTTCAAATTCAAATTGGTGAAGCAATTTCTTTAATGGCAGATTCAGATTTCCCTGAAAGATGGCCAGGTTTAATTGATGATCTTGTTAACAAATTTAGCCCTGATGATATGATTACAAATAAAGGTGTTTTAACTGTTGCTCATTCTATCTTTAAAAGATGGAGACCTTTATTTAGATCAGATGCTTTATTCTTAGAAATCAAACTTGTACTTGATAAATTTTCTATTCCATTTTTGGCTCTTTTAAAACAAGTGGATTCATCAATTACAGAAAATAATTCAAATAAAGCACAATTATTAATACTTTTTGATGTTTTACTCTTATTAATTAAAGTTTATTATGATTTAAATTGTCAAGATATTCCAGAATTCTTTGAAGATCATATAAATGAAGGTATGACAATTTGCCATAAATATTTAACTTATTCAAACGAATTATTAATAGATGCTTCTGAAGATACTGAAGTTGATATAGTTACAAAGGTTAAAACTTCAATTTGTGAGTTGATTCAATTATATGCTGTAAGATATGAAGATGTCTTTGATCCATTAATGTCTCAATTTATTCAAACTTCTTGGAATCAAATTACAAACTTTGGTCCTCAACAAAAATATGATTTATTAATTAGTCGTTTGTTAGCATTTTTAACTTCATGTGTTAAATTAAAAAATCATTCACAAATCTTTAATTCAGAATCAACATTAAGAGAAATAACAGAACGTATCATTATTCCAAACTTGACTGTAAGAGAAGTTGATGAAGAGTTATTTGAAGATGATCCTATTGAGTATATTAGACGTGATCTTGAAGGTTCAGATTCAGATACTAGAAGACGTGCATCAATTGATTTCTTAAGAGAATTAAAGGCTATGAATGAACCTTTAACCACAAATGTTGTTTACGGTTATGTAAATAACTATTTAGAACAATACCAATCCGATCCTAAAAATTGGAAATATAAAGATTTATCCATCTATTTATTCATTGCATTATCTACAAAGGGTACAGTAACTCAATCTGGTATTCTTTCAACTAACATATTATTAGATGTTGTTGATTTCTTTAGTAAAAATATTGTTTCAGATTTAGTTAATAACAATATTCATCCAATTTTAAAGGTTGATGCTATCAAATATATTTATACATTTAGAAATCAATTAACCAAAGATCAATTGATTCAATCATTCCCAGTATTATCATCATTACTTGAATCCCCAGAATATGTTGTTTATACTTACTCTTCAATTACTATTGAAAGAATTTTATCAATTAAAAATGAATCTGGTCTTTTATTTTCCAAATTCGATCTTCAACCAATTGTTCAAGAACTTTTATCAAGATTATTTAAGTTAATATTAAAAAATACATCATCTCCTGAAAAATTAGCTGAAAATGAATTTTTAATGAGAACTTTAATGAGAATTTTATTAATCTCTGAAGATACAATTAAATCATATAGTTCTGCAATTTTAGAACAATTGTTATCCATCATTACAGTAATTTCAAAAAATCCATCAAATCCAAAATTTTCACATTATTCCTTTGAATCAGTAGGTGTATTGATTAAATATAATTATGATGTTAGCTTTATAGATTTAATTATGAATTCACTCTTACCAATTTTAGGTGAAGATGTTCAAGAATTTGTTCCATATATTTTCCAAATTTTAGCATTTTTATTAGAAAGTTCACCAGACTCAATGCCATTACCTGACAACTATAAACAACTAGTTCAACCTTTATTATCACCAAGTGTATGGGAATTTAAGGGTAATATTCCTGCTATTTCAAGATTAATTATTTCAATTATTAGTCATGATTATACCATTTTCAATGAATTATCACCTCTATTAGGTGTTTTCCAAAAATTAATTTCTTCCAAATTGAATGAAAGTTATGGTTTTGATTTATTAAATGTTATTTTATTGAAATTTCCTGAACAACATTTGAGTCAATACTTAAAACAAATTGCTATTCTATTGTTACAAAGATTACAAAGTTCTAGAACTGAAAAGTATGTTAAATTATTGAATGTTTTTATTTCAACATTAACCCTTACCAAAAATACTTCATTTGCTATTAATTTCATTGAACAAGTTCAACCAGGTATTTTTGCAACTATTTCAGAACAATTTTTAATACCTTCAGTTGCTAATATTGGTAATTTATTAGATAAAAAGATTTGTATAGTTGGTTATTCAAATCTTTTATCTGATCCAACATATATAAGTGGTAATAATTCAAAACTTTTTATTCCTACTATTGAAGCTTTAATTCAAATTACAACTAATTCATCAATTGCTAATATTAATGAAAATGATAACTATACCATGGATTTTGAAGAAATTGCTTCTTTTGGTTCAAATTTCTCAAAACTTTCATCAATTAATAAGAAACCATTTGATCCTGTATCTAATATTACCAATAGTAATGATAGTAAAGCATACTTTGTTCAAACATTACAAAAACTTGAAGCTTCCAATGGTGGATTATTAAACCAAGTTAAATCACAACTTTCAGAGAGTGGTGTTAAAGGATATCTTCAATTAGGTTTAAATTAAATGATTAATTTCCCTCAAAAAAATAAAAAGTATATAAAAAAGTAATTTCTTATTAGATATAACTAGTTTGTGTTTTTAAAAAGTTGTAGCCTAGTATGCATATTAAACCAATTTACTGTATTACATTCTTTTTTTCTAATTCTTTTATACTCATTCATATATTATCCAGATTTATTAAGTAGCCGATATCACCAAATTTGAAGAATGATCATTTTCAGTATTATTATTTATGTTGGTATTTGAATTAGATGTAGTATTAGATACCATTGTACCAGGATTAATATCAGTAGTTTCATTTTGTTTTTCTTTTTCCTTTTCTAAACGATCTCTTTCAGCAATTTCTGCAGCAGTTAAGAATCTACCACCTTGACCTCTAGGACGTCTCATTGCATGTTTATGTCTTGATTCATGTAAATATGGTCTTCTACCACGAGCCACTTTTAAACTTTCTTCAAGTTTTGCTCTTGCAATTCTTCTCTTTAATATACGATGATATTGCTTGGCATTAACATAAAATGGTTGTTCAGATGTTGTAGTATTATTTGTGTCATTATTATTATTAGTATTATTATTATTGGAATTTATATCATCATCATTATTATTGTGATTATGTGTTAATTGGTCATTATCATTAGTTTCATTTTGGTTATTTATTCCAGCAGCACTGGGACTCATTGTTGAATTGGATAGATTATTTTCATTAATTATACTATTTCCAATCTTCCCATTGAGATTATGAATATTTTTATTGTTGTTTAATACAGAATCCATTGCTGTATTCATTGTGTTCATATTGTTTGTTTTTCAACCACTTATAAATTTTAAAGTGTTAATTATTCAAAATTTCAATGCTTAAATACTTTCCCGAGTAACAGATATTAAATTAGGTTTCTTATCGATGTTAATGTTATTCTATTTTTGGATCTAATTGATGATAATAACAGAAAGCAGTTTGAAGTCACAGTTAATTTATTTCAAAGAATTTAATTAAAATTTGTTGTTTATGTTTTTAGGGTTTTTTTTTTTTTTTTTTTTTTAAAGAAAGAAAAAAAATTAAATGAAGTCGGAATTGAAATAATTTTAAGTCGGAATTCTTCAAAATTAATTAAGTATAAATAATTTAATTAAATGAATTTGTTTAATATTTGATTATTTCTTTGATTGAATAGTAATATAAATTAGTAATAAATGATCTGGAGATATTTAATTAGTCTTTAAGAAGAAATTTACTCCAACCGACGGCAAACCGACGGTAATTCTATTAACTATTTTCTAAACAAGTCCAACATACTTAAGAATTTAATAAAAGTTAAGAATTTTCAAAATATATATATATATATAATTAATATAAATATTTAATATATATAAATTAATTAAATTATGTTTTTAAATGGAAATATTTCATATTAAATCAATGAATAAATCAATAAAATTAATACCATCATAATCAGAACATTTCTAGCTACATAATAATAGTAATTTTAAAGGTTTTTATTTTTTGGTCTAAAGGTGTTATTTTATATAGCGAATCAACCAATAAGCTTCTTATGTGGGATATATTATCGTGAAAAATCATTATAAAGACACACTGGTAGTCTCAATATAGATATAGCTTACAGTGGATATATAATTGATTTACATTCATAGATAATGAAAATTGCACTAATCAAAAGCAAGACTTAGTTATATATGATTTAATGTGCAAACGATTAAGCGAATTAGAATATAATTTACAGATTTTAATACGGTTTAACCAAGGAATAATAAGCTGTGAAGTTCATTTAATTAAATTAGACATATATAACTCTATCTAAAATGTTATATATTTCTTCTTGTACCCAATACTCTTCTTTGTGTACTTAAATTACCAACTCTGTTTGTTCTTGGAAGTTTACTATTTCTTGACGTTTGATTTATTTCATTATTATTATTATTGTCAATTATTTCTTTCAACTTTCTCTTTTCAGGAATTTTCAAATTCTCCTTTTCTTCATCATCAAATTTTTCTTGATCTATTTGACTATTATTAAACCTTTGACCAATTTCAAATTTTGGTATACTATTTTGTCCATTATTTATTATTCCATCACAATTAATTCCATTATCACTTAAACTTTGAATTTTAGATTGTATTTTAACACCAATTCTTTTATTATTAACATTTCTTTTAGGTGTTTTACCTGTTGGTAATATTGACTTTTGAATCTCTTTTTCATCATCAGCAATTTCATTCATTAATTTTGAAATATCTGAATCACTTACTAATGACAGACTTGAATTATCTTTTATTATTGGATTTTCAACAATTTGTAAAAGTTTTCCATTAACTGAATTTATTATATTAATATTTTCTTTTGATGAATTTAAAATTATTTCTTTCTCATTATTAATCTTTTTAAATTTATTTTCAATATTACTTAAATTATTCTTTATATTTGATTTATTTAATTCATTTGTAATTTTATTAATCTTTGTTAATTCATCATTAACAACTTTTCTTGATAATGTATCAAATTCTTTAGTTTCTTTAACATTTTCAAACATTAAATTTAATTGTTTATCATAATTTTTAGAAAATTCTTGAACAAGTTTATCACTATTATTAACCATTAAATTAGTTGATGTTTCCCATTTTGTTTTAAATGGATTTAAATATTTCTTTTCAACTTGAATAATTTCATTTGATGAATTTTTAATATCATTAATTAAATCAATTTGAATTTTTTCATTATTTTCTTTTATTATATCAACAATTTTATTTAATAAATTATTTGAATCTATTTCAATTCTATTATTAATATTTGTTATCTTAGATTCAATTATTGATTGATGATTATTAAATAAATTATCATTAATTAAATTTTTAAAATTATTATTTTCATTTAAAATATTAGAAAAATTTAAATTTAATTCATTATTAAATTTAATTGAAATTTCTTTTAATTTATTTAAATCTTTTTCAAAATTTTTAAAAAGATTTGGATAATTATTTAATAATGAATCTGTAACATTTTTACAAGCTTCATATGTACTTTGTTGAAGTTTAATAATCATATTTTGAAATTCTTGTTCAATTTGTGAAATATCTGATGAAATTAAATTAGAATTTAAATCTTTTGATGATGATGATGAATTATTTATAATAATTTTTAATTCATTTTTTAATTCCATTAATAAATTATTTGAAACAAAATTTAATTCTTTTTTAATATTTTCATTAAAATTTTGGAATGTTGATAAATTTGAATTAATTTTATCAATAATAATTTTAAATTTTGTTGATGAAGAAATTAAATCTTGTTGACTTTTATTTTGTTTTTCAATTTTATTATGAAGACTATCAATATTTAAATTTAAAGTATTAATTGTTGATTCTTGTTCATTAATTATATTTCTTGAATCATTTAATTGTTGTTTTAAATTTTCAACTTGTTTTCTTAAAATTTCTTCATGTCTTTTAGTTTCAATATTTTCTTGTTTATATTCTTGAATATCATTAATTAATTTATCATGATTATCTTTATCTAAATAAATACCATCTTTTAATTTAGTTGCATTAAGATCAGCTTTAATTTTTGATAATTCAATACTTAATTCTTTTAATAAATAATCTCTATTTATTGTTGTTAAACCTAATTGTGGTTTATTTTCAACAGATTTAGCTTTATTAGCATATTCTAAAGTACTTAAAGTTTCATCATAATTAATTTTAGCAGGTGATATTGTTGCTATTAAACAAGTTTTAGTTTGACCACCTAATGAATCTTGTAATAATCTTGTTAATTTTGATTCTCTATAAGGTATATGTTGTTGTTTATTATTTTTTTCAACTAAAAGATTTATAACTCTACCTAAAGTAAGTAGAGATTGATTAATTGAACCAGCTTCTTTTGCTCTTTGATTAATAGCACCTGATCTATTAATATTTTCTGAACCTGCTAAATCAACTAAATTCATTTTTGATATTCTAAATAATTCACCATTACTTTCTTTTTTAAAAAGATTTAAAGTAAAAATAGTATGAGATCTACTTGAAGTATCATTCATTTTAGTTGAAGCAACTTGTCTTAATTTTAAACCTTTTTGTAATATTTTAATTCCATGTAAAGCATTTTGAAGAATAATTTCTTGTAAATTTTGAATATAAATTGTTGATTTATTATTATTAATAATTGATGATGAATTTGAATTTGAAGATTTTGTATTATCAAATATTTTTAATTTTTTATGTAAATCATTACCTAATAAATCTTTTAATTCTTCATTATAAAGTTCAATAAATGAACATTTAACAATATAATCACTTGAAGATTCTGAAGTTTGATTATCAAGAACTTGAAATAATTTCATTAAAATTCTAGGTATAATACCAGCTTTTTCATTATTTAATTGACCATTTTTATCTAAAGAATCATCACCAGTCATTGTATAAGTTTTACCAGTTGAAGTCATACCATAAACAAGCATTGTACAATTATAACCTTTTAAAAATTCATTAAAGAAAGGTTCTGCAACATTTTTGAAAATTGATTCTTGATCAGTTAAAGGACCAAATACTTTATCGAATACATATTCTTTTGAGTTTAATTGTGTTGAAACTGAATCCATATCTAAATCATTTGTTGTACTCTTTCTATTATTGTTATCTATATTAATATTGTTATTTAAGATAACTGAATCACCCAACTCATCTTTAACTTTAACAATGACAGCGCTTTTTGCTTTGACTTCTTTGCTGTTTCTCTCTCTACACCGCACTACCACCTGTATGTTCTCAAGTGAAGAGCCTTGATTGTCATTCATGATCCTTTAAAGAAGAAATTGTTGTTTTTTAAGAGAAAGTTGATGTTGTTTTTGTTTTTTTTGTTTTTGTTTTCATTTTTTTTTTTAATTTTTTTGGTTGCTATGGTGATTAACAGTGGTAAATTGTAATATTTGATGTTAATAGTGAGTATACAGTTTAGATATTCGATGAGTTAATTAATTAAGTTATTAGGAATACAATTATCAAATTTAAAAGACAATTCAACTATTAAATTAAGAGTTATAACTCAATTTTAATCAAATATTTCTAACCCTCGGAAATAATTTTTGATGGTCGGAATTCAAAATTCGAATAGTAGATAAAATTAAAATTATCAGTATTAAAGATAGTAATATTAGAAATAATTATAGCTAAAGATGTCAGATTTTGATGGGTTCATACCAATTGAAGCAATATTCTATACAGTTTTCCATCCAACTGAGGGAACTAAAGTATCACAACAAGTTCCATTAAATTCAATAGCTTTAACAAATCCAGAGATTGAAGATAGAGAACCATTCTTTGATTTTGATTTAATTAAAAATTATTTAATTCCAAAACCTCAATTATGTAATAGATTAATTACTTTAAAAGTTGGTCCATATAGAGTATTAGGTTATCCAATAACAATTGTTGCACCATATTATGCAAGAAATTCATTTAGTTTTAATTTTTGTTTTGTATTTAAATATAATAGTGATACAACACCATATGAACCAAGTATTAAAAGATTAGGTAAAATGTTTAAAAATTTAGAAGAACAATATCAAATTTTATCAAAACATGAAAAGATTAAAGAATATTTTAAATCAAATTTAACAGATAATGATTTAAATGATGAAGAAAGACAAAAATATTTAAATATAATTGAAAGTTTAAATTCTTCATCAATTGAAATTGATCAAAGTACTCCAATTGGTATTTCAAATAAACAAAATTTTTCAATGAAATTAGATTCAATTGAAAGTTTAATTCAACAAATTTATCAAGATGTTAATAATTATTCTGAATGTTTAATTCCAATTGATTCAGGTAATTCTGTTGATATTAAATTATTCCCATTATTACCACCACCATCAAAATTAAATCCTGAAGATGTTGTTATTTCAACTGTTAAATTAGAAAATTTAATAGATGTTAATTGGGATCCAACAATGCTTAAAATTATACCTTTCATTAATGGTATAAATTCAATAAAAAGAATTAGTATTTTATGTGATTCAGATTATTCAATTGTTAAACAATGTATTCAACATTTATTATATTATAAATGTATTATAATTATGGATATATTTCAATTTCAAAATATTTATTCATCAACTTCATCAATTGATTTATTTTTAAAAGATAATCATATGGCAAGTGAATGTCAAAATTATGTTGTTTCAAAATCAATATTTAATAATTTACCATTTGAAAATTTAAGATCTAATAATCCAATAAATACTTATACAAATCAATCAAATAATAATAGTTCTGAATTATTAAATAGAAGTAATACAAATTCAACATCATATATTTCATTAACAAAATTATATAAAAAGGAATTAATTATATTACCATCAAAGGCAAAATTATTTTTTCTTTATAGATCATTTCATCAAGGTCAAAGTGTTAAACAATGGTATAAAGAACATTTAGAACAATTAAAGAATATTGATGTTAGAAGATTTATATCATTTGGAGTAATGAGAGGATTAATTTATAGAGTTCAATCATATCCAATTGTTGATTCAAATTTATTAATGGAATTATCAAATAGATTAACAATTGATGAACAAATATTAAGTGATAATGAAGAAGATGATAAAGATACTAAGGATGGTGATAGTTCAATTACTGGATCAAAGAGAGATGATAATTCAAGTAAATTTTTTGATGATTTACATAGTAATTCACAAGCTGGTAGTTCAAAATTTACTGTTAGATCATATAGACCTAATATTTCTAGAGGTACATCAACAGAGAATACAGATTCAAAGAGAAATAGCCAGATCACGAGGATGTTGATCAAGGACCTACAACAGGTGAAGAGCTTTGATGCTATTTGTACTCATTTAAGCATGGACCGGAAGACAGTTGAGACACATATAAGAAGAATAGGTAATTTTCACGTGGTCAATAGTTGAGTATTAATTCATTCAAATTAAATATATAAGTAATAAGAGTAATGAGAGTACCTACACACACCAACGTACCCAAACCAACTTCACCAGCACCACCTGCATCACCAGCTGGATCCGACTAAATTTTTTGGAACTTTCTCGAAAATTTTTCAATGACGGATTATATTTTTTTTTTATATAAAAATCGTCCATTTCCTTAATTTTTCCCCATAACCTTTTATTTCAAATTAACAATTACAAATTAAATCAAAATGTTAAGATACTCTCGTCAATCTGCTTGTAGTTCTGCCAAACAATTCATCAGAAACTACTCACACAAGGAATTGAAGTTCGGCGTTGAAGGTCGTGCTGCTCTTTTAAAAGGTGTTGAAACTTTAGCTGATGCTGTATCTGTTACTTTAGGTCCAAAAGGTAGAAATGTTTTAATTGAACAAGATTTTGGTTCTCCAAAGATTACTAAAGATGGTGTAACTGTTGCTAGATCAATCACTTTAAAGGATAAGTTTGAAGATTTAGGTGCTAAATTATTACAAGAAGTTGCTTCAAAGACTAATGAATCTGCTGGTGATGGTACAACTTCTGCTACCGTTTTAGGTAGAGCTATCTTTACTGAATCCGTTAAAAATGTCGCTGCTGGTTGTAATCCAATGGATTTAAGAAGAGGTACTCAAGCTGCTGTTGAAGCTGTTGTTGAATTCTTACAAAAGAATAAAAAAGAAGTTACAACTTCTGCTGAAATTGCTCAAGTTGCTACAATCTCTGCTAATGGTGATGCTCATATTGGTAAATTATTAGCTTCTGCTATGGAAAAAGTTGGTAAAGAAGGTGTTATCACTGTTAGAGAAGGTAAAACTTTAGAAGATGAATTAGAAGTTACTGAAGGTATGAAATTTGATAGAGGTTATATCTCTCCTTATTTTGTTACAAATACTAAAACTGGTAAAGCTGAATTACAACATCCATTAGTTTTATTATCTGAACAAAAAATTAGTGCTATGCAAGATATTGTTCCATCTTTAGAAATTGCTATGAAATCAAGAAGACCTCTATTAATTATTGCTGAAGATATTGATGGTGAAGCTTTAGGTTGTTGTATTTTAAATAAATTACGTGGTCAAGTTGAAGTTTGTGCTGTTAAAGCTCCAGGTTTTGGTGATAATAGAAAGAATACTTTAGGTGATATTGCTACTTTAACTGGTGGTACTGTCTTTACTGAAGAATTAGATTTAAAACCTGAAAATGCTACTCCAGAATTATTAGGTTCTGCTGGTTCAATTACAATTTCAAAAGAAGATACAGTTGTTTTAAATGGTGAAGGTTCAAAAGATAGAATTCAACAAAGAATTGATCAAATTAAACAATCAATTAATGATTTACAAACTTCAAGTTATGAAAAGGAAAAACATCAAGAAAGATTAGCTAAATTAAGTGGTGGTGTTGCAGTCATTAGAGTTGGTGGTGCTAGTGAAGTTGAAGTTGGTGAAAAGAAGGATAGATATGATGATGCTTTAAATGCTACTAGAGCTGCTGTTGAAGAAGGTATTTTACCAGGTGGTGGTACTGCTTTAATCAAAGCTGGTCGTGTTTTATCTAACATTAAAACTGAAAACTTTGATCAAAAATTAGGTGTTGATATTATTAGAAAAGCTATTACAAGACCAGCTAGAAAAATTGTAGAAAATGCAGGTGCTGAAGGTTCAGTTATTGTTGGTAAGATTGGTGATGAATTTGGTGAAGATTTCAACAAAGGTTATGATTCAAGTAAAGGTGAATTCACAGATATGATTGCTGCTGGTATCATTGATCCTTTCAAGGTTGTTAGAACTGGTTTAGTTGATGCTGCTGGTGTTGCATCATTATTAGCTACAACTGAAGTTGCCATTGTTAACGTTCCAGATCCAAAACCTGCTGCTGCTGGTGTCCCAGGTGGTATGCCAGGTATGGGTGGTTTCTAAGTTTAACTTTTGAATCTTTTAGACATTCAATATCAATGAAATATGTTTTTATTAATATGATGAGTACACTAATTAGATCATAAAACAAATACTATAATGAATTGAATTAATGAATAACTCCTCTCTGTACATATAAGACTAATTTTTACTACTCACAATTGGAAGTTTTTTGGAACTGTAAAGACCCAAAGACCCCCAAAACACAATAATTACAAATGACCATTGATATTTAATTGTATATAATAATGTTCTATATTACTTTTAATTCAAATAAAAGTTTTTAAATCTATTATTTGTAGTTGAAAAAAAAAATAAAAAACGCGAAAATAAAAAAACACCAAAAATTTATCAAATATATTAAATTTATAAAGAAAGAAACAAACAAATCATCAAATCATGTCAGTCGATACTGAGAATAATAACGCTACAAACAACGATGTCTCCAAACTACACTATCAAGACATAGAAAGAGCTGTACTTCAAATCCTTATGTCTGAAGGTATGGTTTTAGAAGAACCATTAGAAGTTATTCATGAAAAGTTTATAAGAGATGAAGATTTAAGAAATGAAGAAGAAATTGAACAAATGCTTAAAGAAAGAGATTTAACAAAATCTATTGCTTTAATAAATAAAAAGATTCATCCATTAGGATATGAAGTTGTTAAAGTTTTAGATCATGATACAAATTCAAATTATTATGTTTATATAAATGTTTTAGCAGATGAAGCTTCAAAACATTCTAAAAAATTTACACCTAATGAAATTGATGTTATTAAAAAAGTTATTGAAGCTATTATAATGGATGATACTCATGGTGAAGAAAATCTTTGTATTTCATATAATGAATTTCAAAAAATTATTCAAATAAATTTAGGTGCAACTTATAATGTTACATTACAAGAATCATTTATGAAAAAAGTTACAGATGAAGGTTGGTTAACAACTATTAAAAAACATAATACTTTATTATATCAATTATCTATAAGATCTTTTGCTGAATTAAAAGAAATGCTTATTGAAAAATATGGTCTTAAAAAAGATGGTGGTTATATACCAAGTTGTTCAGGTTGTAATGAAGTTATAATTAATGGTACAACAGGTATAAGATGTATTACTGAAGATTGTTTTATTAGATTCCATAAACAATGTCAACATAGTTATAAGATTGCTCATAATATAGAAGAATGTCCAAATTGTAAAATTAATTGGAATGAAGGTGATAGTTTTACACCAATTGGTATTTTAACATATAGAAATTAATCTATTTAGTTTGCTTTTATTAAATATATATAATTAATTATAATCCTTCTTCAATAAATTCTGCTTCAATTTCATCAACTAAATCCCAAACTATATCATCAGCAATTTTATCATTATAAATTTCATAAAGAAATTTAGTATCATTATCTAAATCTTTTGGTTTTGATTTAAAATTTGGTCCTGGATTAATTTCTGCAATACCACCATTAAAAACACTAATCATTGGATAATAACCTAAAGAACCATTATTATTTAATTTATTATTTAAAATATTATTCTTTTGTTCTGAATATGGAGGTAAAAAACAATATAAATCTTGGAAAGCAATACCCATATTAATACCATTTTTAAAAACTGTTATTTTTGAACCTTTTATTGAATCAGGTTTAAATGGATTTAAATCAGGTACAGCTCTTTCACCAAAAACTGTTATTGGATTTAATAAATGTTCCATCTTCTTTGTTTGCATATAATCAAATTTTTCAAAATATAATTTATTTTTATACCTTATAGCAATTTGATCTCTTATTATATCTTGAAAATTTTCAGATTTATCTAATTCAACTAATAAACCAATAACATCACCAGTTTTAAATCCATCCTTCATGAAATTTGAAGGTCTTGAAAGATGTAGTTTTGAACCTGTCTTATCACGTAATCCATAACCATAAGCATCAAAACCAACAGGTGCTTCTAAAGAAGCTTCTCTTCTACCTATACCAATTCTAACATGACTTTGATTATCAGATTTTATAATATTAAATTCAAAATAATATTTACCATGAGTCATTGGATAATTAGTTCTTCCACTTAACCAACCTTTATCAGTTGTAATGGATTTAAAATCTGATGATATTAAAGTATTTGAAGATCTATCAATTGGATTTATAGAAATTTGATATGGTGGGTAATCTGTTGTACTAAATTTTATAATTGATAATAAAGGATTTGGTTTACAAGGTAAATATTGATAACCTCTTCTTGTATTGTAAGGTATTTCATCAGTAGAATTGAAATCTATATTTGATTGAGTATCAACTTTTTGAAGAGAGAAGGAATCATCATCATTAAAATCGTATTGCTTTTTATATGATATTATAGGTTTAAATTTATTTTGAAAAGTCTTTATTTCACGTTCTTGTAGTTCAATTGTTGCAGGTGTGGTTGCAGATCTTGTGTTGTATTTATGAACAGAGCTGTTACTGTCTGTGTGTTCTTCCAAAGAGGGTCTCTTCTGAGGTATTATAGGATCCATTATTGTATGATTTGTGATTTGTTTGTTTGTTTGTTTAAATTTATTTGTTGATTTTTTTTACGTCCATAAAATTTGTGAGTGCGACATAACCAAAAAGCTTTCTAATGTTGAATATGAATAATTAATGAAGGTAATAGTGTTATATTAACAGAAGCTGTTGATACCTCCACTCTACAATGTCTACAGATACAATCGCATTATTAATTCAGTGTGTAGGTGCTTCTGTTTTTTTGGGTCGCTATTACTCCAGTTTAAAGTGTTAATGGACACCCCCAGTGGACAAAGAAGTGATAATGGAAATCATTACCCATTGATCAAAACATATATAAAGGTGGTGAGATCTCCTTTCTCAGTTTGATCTGTATCCTTTCAGACTTTCTGGTTGTTTAATAATACATCATATAACTAAATAATCCAATATGACTGGTACTGAAGCTTATGAATACAGAAAGAACTGTCGTAATGAAGTTCAAACAACTCACACATCTGGTGCCTGTCCAGGTTTCATTCAAGCAAATTTGTTAGTCTTACCAAGTAAACATGCCCAAGATTTCAAAGATCTTTGTTACAGAAATACAACTCCTTGTCCTTTATTAGGTACTACTTTAGTTGGTGATCCAACAAAATTAGAAAAAGATGATAAAGTATTTAAACATGAATTTGATATTTCAACTGATTTCCCACTTTATAATGTTTATGAAAATGGTAAATTAATTGGTTCTCAAACTAATATTAAAGATTTATTTACTGAAGATCATGTTGGGTTTTTAATTGGTTGTTCATATTCTTTTGAAAATGCTTTAGCTCAAAATGGGTTACCAGCTAAACAAAATGTTTTAAAGACTAATGTTCCAATGTATGATACAACAAAATATATGGACCCAGCAGGTATCTTTAAAGATGTTTGTTATGTTGTCAGTATGAGACCATATAAGAAAGCTGATTTAGAAAAAGTTCGTGATATTACAAGAGAATTTAGAAAGACACATGGTGAACCAATTGCTTGGGGTGAAGAAGGTATTAAACAATTAGGTATTAAAGATATCACAAAACCTGAATATGGTGATTATGTTCCGATTGATGATGATGAAATTCCAGTCTTTTGGGCTTGTGGTGTTACACCTCAAATAGCTGCTAAAAAAGTTGGTGATCAAATTGAAGGTAAAGTAATGGCCCATACTCCTGGTCATATGATTATCTTAGATGTTTTAGATGAAGAAGTCCCATATCTTTAATCTTTTTTTTTTGGACTGAATTGTAATTGATTTATGATTCTAATATAATATATGTGATAATGTTAACAATATGTAATCAATAATTGTAGATTTCCAAATAATAAAAACAATGATCCAACCTCTAAAGAAAGGTTTTGAGAAAATATAACCTGAACCATACATTGGCATTGGCCAAACAACCAACATTGCAACAGCTAAGAATGCAGTTAAGTAACCAGCTCTCTTTGATGCTTTACCAAGGATTTCATATTCCTTATCTAATAATTCTTGTTGTTTTGGATCATTAACATCTTTATGAATAGTAACAACTGAAGTAACAGGGTTTAATTTTGAATCCATTTCTAAAGTTTCTGGATCAGTTTGTTTAATATCAACACCTTCAGCAGCTAAGATTTCTTCAGTTTCATCAACACGACTAATAGTTCTAAAAGTATTTAAATCAAAATTATCTGGTCTAATAAATGAAAAAATTGGGATAAAAACAGCTGGACCTAATAAAGAAATAATGTTACCAATTA